>JAIPMN010005710.1:0-26275 GCA_020650975.1 Apostichopus californicus
ATATGTACATCGACGATTTTAATAGCAGACCATTGACCAATCACTGTGGATTTCTACACTGGCTGCCTTATCGAATTGAAAAGCTCAATGCGACGTATGATTACTTGGTACTATCGTTTCTTGTTATTGGATTTGGACCACATTTCAATGGACTCATTCGTTCTGTATCTTACTATATAATTTAATGAGAAGGGTCGTGGTCAAGTGGTAAAGGCAGTGGACTTGTGATCCAATGATTGCAGATTCGAGTTCTGGACAGATCATTGCGTTGTGTCCTTAGGCGAGGCACTTAATCTCCATTGCCTCTCTTCACCCATGTGCATAAATGTGGACCTGTTAGATAAAACTGTCAGCTGCGAGCTGCCTAGCTGTTGCCATGTGGAGGGATTGTCTCTATGTTTGACAGGTTATCGTTGACCGGGGTAATCTTGTGATTGTAAAGCGCATAGAAATGCATTTGCATATATTTGCGCTATATAAATGAATATATTAATATTATTAATGGCTATGTGAAGGTCTGCCAATTGTCGCTTAATCAAGATTTTCAAACAATTTATGTGTGTATGCAGGGAACAATCGGACTTCCGCACAACAAGAGCAGTGGTTCCACACTCATAAGGAGCAATATTAATCGGAAGGCCATAAACTTGTCAACATTCAATTACATTTAACTTGGAATCCAACAGTGATTGGATCGGGGACTAATATCGTTGATCAATCTGTGCTTACGTTGTTTACCAAACTGATGTCAAAACGAACCTTCCCGATAATGAAATGATACGGAGAAGTAACTTTTCTCGAAAGCTTATAAAAACTGGATGTAGAATCATGTTTTGTTTCTTATTTATAACAGTTTGTACTTAGATTACAAAGTGTACCAATGACTTACTGCTCTACATCGAATGAAACGAGAAATATTCATAATTGTGTCTTGTAGTTTGAGTTCTTAATCTGTAAAGTATTCTCTTGAAAGAAAGGAAAGAAAAAGTATATACAAAATAACATCAGTAAATGATGTTTATTTATTTTATAGTTTAAAACAGTTGGAGCAGATGCTTTGAATGAGTAAGAACATTTTCATTTTGCTTTGCCTGTGGATGAAACCTTCATTGATTTTATAAACTGAACGTGAAATCATCTTGTCATTACAAGTAAAGAGTTTTCTTCTGTTGAAGAAAAAAAGAAAGAAGAAACGAAACACTTTTAAGGACGGCCCGGAATCTTCCTCGACTTCCTCTTTGTTTCAAAACACTTAAAGCAACACATCATTGAATAACCCGAGAAAATAGTTCAACTGCGAACATTTATAGCATAAAGACAAGGTCTTTAAATCCAATCCTAGTCAAATTTTGTTTTGATAGGTGCGAGCTATTCCTTAGCTAATTGTAGAGTAACTAGCATATTTTTTTACAACTATCAATTTGTAAGTGATTTATAGGACAAAGAGATTGCTGAACCTATTAAACCATAATAAAGCTTGCTACATAGGCATCAAATGGGATTATTGAAGTGTCGCCAAAGTACGGTAATTGTACATATACTATTGCCGGAGCTAATCCGCTTAGTAAGAACAACTCCTACCTTAAACCTATGAAATTGATGTTATTATTAAGAAAGGCTCAGTGAGTACCTGCAAGG
Organism: Apostichopus californicus; assembly: GCA_020650975.1. NCBI lineage: Eukaryota > Metazoa > Echinodermata > Holothuroidea > Aspidochirotida > Stichopodidae > Apostichopus > Apostichopus californicus. Next base: position 1,639 of record JAIPMN010005710.1, read on the forward strand.
TACCCAGTAATGAGAGCAGCGTCATTGAAGTTATGATTACTTAGAAGGATACTTTCAGTAATTAACTGTGAAAAACATTTGATACCTGAACCCATACGCATACATCTCGAGAATGGAAATCTACAAAAATCTAACAACCGACCAGTCAATCTTTGTGACGGTGCACAGTACACTGGATCCAACCTATTTAAACTATTTAGCTTTGCCGATACCACCAGTATTAAAACACTTCTTAATTATATTATGCAGTTTAGGATTTATTTTTGGATCTTTTGGTAACGTTCTCGTTGTGCTTGCGATCACCCAGAACAGAAAATTGCGGATTGTTGCAAATAGCTATTTAGTAAGTTTGGCCATTTCTGATTTTGGAACTTGCTGCCTTGTGTTACCTCTACTGGCCGTCGCGTTTGCTTCATTAGAGACTGTGATTTTAAATTCATTTTTGTGTCGATTATTTTACCAAACGAGTTCAACATTTACTCCTGTTTCGATCCAACATCTCATATTGATTGCTATTAACAGGTACGTACTTGTGACAAAGAGCCGCACCGTATATCATAAACTGTTTAGCAAACGAATTATAACATTGCAGATTGCATTTGTATGGATTTTTAATATACTTTTAAATTTGACAGTCTCCGTTACTTCGTACGGAACAGAACGTTTCTTCGGTAAAGAGTTTTGCTTTTACGAAGAGAATAACTTAATCGGAATTTTGTACAAAGTTTACACATTAATTATTACATTTTGTAGTTGTTTTGTAATAATTCCATTGTTTTATGTCCTGACTTTCCGAACTGTTCGCAAAAGTCATCAAAGAGTGAGACCAAATAACCCTGTAACAAGCAACGTGTCAGTCATTCTTGTATCAACAAAGCCATTATCATCATCCGCTGGACAAAATCATCAAACGACTGGTAATCAAAGACAATCATGTAGACAATTTTCTTCCTATGAAATCAAACTAACAAAAGTCAACTTCTTTATTTTTATAACAAACGTGTTGTTTTTGTCCCCTTTGTTTTTCTTTCTTCTCATTAGAGGTACAGAATTAAAGCATGGGGAATTAGTCTTGATATTTTTCACCGTGGCAATGAATTCAGTCACAAACCCCTTGGTTTACTGTGGGTTTAATAAAAACTTCAGACGAGTGTTCAAGCACATGTTGAGACTATAATATACAAACAAGCATAACCTTGTATATTGTAATAATCTTATGTTAAATATTAACATAAATGTTGTAAATGTGAACTGTGTCGCAGGAATTGATAGAATGAATAAATGTCAAGTAATAACCATTTGAAGTCATTTACTGGTGTATATCATTAACGCTGCTATAACACGACCGGAATCAGGCAAATACCATAATTTATGTTTTCATAAACGTGTTCCAATGTGCTGCTGAATTGTCGATGGCAACTAACTTTTTGTTTCAGTTTTGGTTGCTTTTGTGTTAATATCACATGAAAGCAACATATATTTTATACAGAGCATTATTATACAGTTGTACTAATAAATACGACGCGCTGAGAATTGACAGACTACAGTGGTGAATGTCTTATTGTCTAGAATAAATGTAGCTGTATTACCTGCACTCATACTTTCTTGTTATTATTTGGTTGGTTTATGAGGATAGAACAATGAGTTTGATTAAGTCTATCCACTCCAGTGAACTTGTTATAACTGATTGAAAAAACATATTTAACTACATCGACTTCACCTTCCGGCTCTGGATCACCTCATAATGTCCCCAGAGGCGTAGCTACATGAACCGGGGATCCAAGTGTTAATGGTTCCAGCAATATTAGCTAACAGATCACAATTTGTCGGATTGCATCATGTTTAACATAAATAATTGAATGGATGCTTACAATTTCATGTTTTATTTCTCTAGTTTTCAAACCACTACATTCATTGACATATTTTAAGTCACAGTGGATCCTTCTTTGTACTAATACTTACATATTGCACATGGAACGGTCTGAATAGCATTTTCAATTCATATAAGATGAACCAAATATAATTGCTGCACATTTTTTTCAATATTATTACTCCACTAAATTACATTGCTAAAGCTTTTGGTTTATTTTTTTATTAACAAAGAGAGTGCCAGGCAATGAATGTTTTGTTATTCTTTCAGAAATGGTTTTAAAGTTTTCTGAATTTACAGCATCAACTTTGAAAAAAAAAATATAATACAATCATATTATGGTGATGATTTCCAATGATATAATAGGATGCACTTTTCAACTTTGATACGTTACCACAGCGTGTTTTTCAGGATCCTTATATGCTTTTTCAAGGACAACCGTTGACGTTTTCATTAAATCACACATTTCTTGCTGAAAGTATAATATGGTATGGATTGTTTTTTTTTTGACATGATTATTTCGTCTAATTAATTGATCTTCTTCAGAAGGGAAACTGATTATGACGATTAGGAACTCTTTCCAAAGCAACCAGGAATAATTGAGTGTTTGTTAAAAGTCATTCGTATTAAGTGACCTTAGATGACAGTGATCTGTTTTAAATTATTACCTCCTAAAATGAATCTCGTCAACAATTTTCCTTTTTAAAATTAAGGGAAGACAATAGGTAAGAGAAAGTGTATCGTGTACATCTTCTATATTTTCTGTATAGAAACGTATTAAGTCATACGGTACATTTATAATGTGTTGTACATTACACCAGTTGTTTATACTCCGTGTTTTGTTATTTCTATTTTGTTTATTTGTGCCACCTGGTATGGTAAACATATGAATATGCATGTGAGTCAATCAGTTTGGATGTAACATAGTAGGATGCACGTTTCAACGTTCATACGTGACATCCGCGTGTTTTCCATGGCTGTTTATGGTTATAAAGGACAACCGTTGACGTATGTTCATTATCTGTACATCTGTGCGAGTTCATCAAATCACAATTTTATACATACAAGGTTAACGTGGTAAAGATTATGTTTTCTTTGATATTATGTTATGCTTATTAGATCAGGAGGGTAAATGGTTTTGACGATTAGAAACTTTTCTCAAAGTAACAAGGGATAAAAGAGTTTTGATTGAAAATCATTAATATAAAGAAACCTTACATAAAGGTGATATGTTTTAAAAACCATTACTTTCTCAAACGAATCTCGTCAATATTTTCCTTTTATGAAAGTAAGAAAAGGAAAAAGGGTACAAGAAAGTGTATTATGTTAGGCTTCTTTCGTTATGTATAGAAACGTATTAGTCATACCATACATTTAGTTATTATAGAAACGTATTAAGTCATACCAAAAATTTAGTCATTATAGAAACGTATTAAATCATACCATAGATTTAGTAAGTATAGAAACGTATTAGTCATACCATACATTTAGTTATTATGGAAACATATTAAGCCATACCACACATTTCATTATTATAGAAACGTATTAAGTCATACCATAAATTTAGTTATTATAGAAACGTATTAAGTCATACAATACATTCAGTTATTATAGAAACGTTTTAAGTCATACCATACATTTAGTTATTATGGAAACGTATTAAGTCATACCATACATTTATTTATTACAATGAGTTGTACATTACACCAGTCGTCTATACTCCGTGTGTTGTTATGTTTTTCTTCTTTTTGTCACATGAATAAGAATGTGAGTCAATGAGTGTGGATGTGTACAATCGTGTTTCTCAGGGTCCTTATATGTTTTTACAGGACAGCCGTTGACGTATGTTCATTATCATCAAATCACAATTTTCTTGATGAAAGGATAACATGGTAAGGATTTTTTTTTATTTAAATGATTGTTTCGTCTAATTAATTGATCTTCTTCAGAAGGGAAACTGATTATGACGATTATAAACTATTACCAAAGTAACCAGGAATAGTTGAGTGTTTGTTAAAAGTCATTCATGTAAAGTGACCTTAGATGAAAGTGATCTGTTTTAAGATATTACCTTCTAAAATGAATCTCGTCAGGAATTTCCTTTTTAAAAAATAAGGGAAGACAATAGGTAAAAAAAGTGTATCGTGTACAGCTTCTATCGTTTTTGTATAGAAACGAACACAGTCGTACGATACATGTATAACGTTAATTACATTACACCAGTTGTTTATACTCCGTGTGTTGTTATTTCTATTTTGTTTATTCGTGCCACCTGGTATGTTACACATATGAATATGCACTTGAGTCAATACGTTTTGGTGTGTCTAAGCGCTATAGTATATCATACAATCAGATGATATAAGTTGCCTTGATTTCAATGTTACCGTAAATGTCGTGTCTATCTTTTCCAATTAGCAAACGTTAAGTTACAACATAATTAGTGGCTTCTGAAATGTTATAAGAGGCATAGGAACCGATGATTAGGTCCAGTATTACATGTTTTCGCCTCCTATCCATGTTTCGCCTTCCCCACTTTCACCCTGCCCTCACGAAATGAATTTGATAACAAATAAAGAGAACAAAGTTAAATAACTACAGTAATTTATCTTTCTGACTTGTATTTGTGTTGCTTTAAATGTTTCGTTCTTTAGTCTGCACAAACAACTAGACCAGGCAAAGCTGTAGCTATATTTATCAAAACATGATGTAACAGTATATAATAAGTCAAAATGATAAAGAATATGTAAAAGTTACGACAAATTTTGGAATTAGTATATTAATTATTGATAAAACACGATGGAATTTCTACTTTATTTAAGTATTAATAATTATATTATCAAGCGGCTGATCACAATTATATTCGGTTCTCGGGGTAACAGGAATATAACTCATGACCGGAGCAACCAAAGTCTTAAAATTGATAATGTTACGTAACGATCTTGTATTGTTGCCAAGGACATTTTTGGCACGCATACTTTAGTAAACTGAATTGACATTGTGAGAAATAACGTCACAATATTGTAGCTAGTCAAATCTACCTTCAATATAAGTCACGTGTCATTAGACGTGTACATGTATTAGATTTAGCAGCTCTAAAACTTTCGATATTTCATCATCATCTGCAGATACAAAGTAGGACGCTTTGTATGATTATCTAATCATTAGATGTGGTTAATTTGGTATTAAGAAAGTTAAAAACAATGAAAATATATTTATTTGTATATGTACCGTACAAAGTTAAGTGTTATTAAAAAGTTCAATAATTAAATGAATTTTAATTTGGATAAGATCGTCAAGCCTTAAAGTATTCTGTATAACCGAAAGTTTGTTATTGTCATCCAATCAGCAACATCAGTAATTTCGATGTCAGTAGTTTCAATAACTGTTTTCGTCCCTCAAATAAATCACATGATATAATGAAACCTTCCTTAATAAACAATAATTATATGGTGGGAAACACTTTGTGTAAAATATTTTACATAACATATTACTTTCGACTGATAGTTGTTACGATTAAATACTTAACGTCTGTCATATCTAAGCCATTTACTGTGTGATATTAAAATTACGATTCAACCGCTACCCCTCCTTTTCCCCGCCCCCTAACCCAACATGTCTAATGTTAATATACAAGTAGTCAGATTCATTAAGTCAGCTTGTCATATATACACTATTGCATGCTTTCTTTACTGGATATCACATGATTTAGTCACCTCTTAACTCTAACTTCATACACCCCATCACCTCTCTTCACAATGGTATTGTGTTGTTGATAAAAATATTCCAATGCCTTCCACCATTTAGAACATGTTTCTTTCTTTAACATCCTAACACAACACAACTTGCAAACACAACTATTTCACACCTCCCTTACCCTACCCCTCAAAACCTCCTACCTCCTCATATATAATATTAATGGTGAATTAGTCATATTTAAAGAGTAACTCAAGTCATGACAAGCACGCTTTCTTCAATTGTTATTACTTGACACTGCAACTCCCTACTGCTACTATCACTCCCCTCCCAATATGTTAACATTGAATATAGTTGGCATATTTTTTTTTTTAATTTTCTTCTAAGGAAAAAAAACGAATATTGCTGAATTTTGTAGTAAGATATGAATGGTCAACATGTACTTCAGACTATAAGTATATACCGGGACAATTTTATTCAATGTTTTTCATGTTACCAAAGAAAGACAAATTCTGATCAATTTGAAACCACTCAAGATGTTCATGAAACCGAAGAGATATGGCATGGAGACATAATCAATGACCATTGTATTACTCAAACAGGGACATGTGGTCCTCGACGGTGGTTTTGAAAGACGGATATCTTCACATACCGATCAGAAACCAGTAAATATTCATCACCTTCAAGAAAAGTTTCATGCAAGATTTCATCAAGTTGCCGTACTATTTGGGCTGTCAACGTCGCCAAGGGTCTCAGCAGGGTTGCAGAAACCTGTGGTCAAAGATGTGTAACGGCTAATGTAACTTGACTATATGTCGGTCTGTAATAATTCAAAGAAGGAGGAAGTTATACAGACACAACATTCACGAGAATCTGGAATGTATCGTAAACTGACACCCCTAACAGAATGTAAGGCCTGCCTTCACCGGACAGGATCCATCAGCTACTTGCATCAATCCGTCAACTTTTCAAAATAAATTAAATCTCGTCAAGATCTTTGCTAAGAAAGTTTGACCTCATGACACGTTTAGTAGACTTGCTCCCTATTTTTAGACTGTGAATTCGGCTGCTTCAAATCACCAACTGCGCTATTACAAGCGATTCCAGTCTTAGGAAGATAGTTGCACTCAACACTCTCTACCTTGTTCAAGAAACTCGTAACGTCTGTTCTCATCGCTTACTGACTTCTGGCAGTCCCCGACAGTTCAGGAAACGAAGTATTAGCAACTGGAACTATCTATCAGCGGTGGCAAGAACACTTACTCATTCCCAGGCTACTGTTTTAGGCCCAATTTACGGTTTTCACTAATACTTACAGACAAGGGAGAACGAAGTCAAGTGACTTAAGACCTCTTTCCTTGGATTCATTGGAACAATATATGTTTTCATGTGACTCATATAACGGTCAATGGGAACCAACATCGCATATGCTCTGTCAGTGTTCAATATCAAACGAAACTTGCAATTCCCTCTTCCGGAGATGTTGTCGACCGAACATCAACTTCTTTGCAACTATGATAAATACCAACTTTACCATATGTTACTCTTGGTCATTTCACCAGCTAGTCTGGACAACATATGGAATCGCAATCGACTGGAAAGGGATCGAAACTTATATATTCCTTCGTCTCTGCCATACCCTCAATGGTCGTTTGAAGTTACATCAAGCAAAACAAGCACGATCCAAGTCAATCCTGGTTTTCCTTGCAGAACAGCGTGCTCTCCGATGTCCCTGAAGTCCACTGTTTACAAATTACATGGCATTGAGAGATTCACCCATTAAGTTTCTAAACCTGACAGCATGAAGACTGTATATTCTTCCTTCAGAGACCAGGGCGATTCGGCGAGTGCTTCTGATATGGTGGCAGCGTCCAGAAGTCCCATGATATTCGCAACTATGCATAAAGTTTAGGAATGGTGCTCGTCAGTTCTGGCATTACCTAGCTCATTTCCCGTGAAACATTTATAGCGGTATTTCATTAGGAGAACCACACACCATTAAGAATTATGGATCCGCCATCTCGTTCTTTTTTATTAAGATTTCTGAGATGGGTCGACAATAGGCAACCTTGGACCAAAGTAGGTACAAACAGTGGAAAGTACATGCATGTACCTTGACCTCTGCCAAACGCCAATTAAAAAAAAAAAAAAAAAATTGTTAAAGGAGAAATAAACTCTGGGTTTTTGCAGTGTACATGCGGTAGGTGATAATTCTCAAATTCCATTTGTGAAATAACTAAGCAAAATAAAGTTTCCCTGAATTTTACGCAAATTTCCCAATTATATATTTTTTTTCTATTTGAACAACGGCCATTTTGTTACGTTGAGAATTGAGGGCGCTTCAAAAGTGATGTAAGCGAGCCACTTCGTAACTTCAAAACAATGAAGCTTTGCATACGAGTTATAGTCTATTCACACTATGTTCGCCGCATCTCGCTTAGCTTATTTCGCCAATTAAAATGCCTGAATGCCAAGCCTTTGGTTGTGTTAACCGAAGAGGGAAAGAGGGAGCAGGAAAAGGAAAACGATATTTCGTTATTCCAGATGGAATAAAATATCCGGAAAAGAGGGAACTTTCACTGAGGTGGCTGAACAATATTGGGACCGGACACACGATCCATATGTTTAGCTTTGGGAAACACAACAGAGTTCTAAATTAACTGGCTGCAAACATATAGGAGAATTCAGGTCTGTTGGTCAGACATTCTCCTGCGTTCAACAAAGCCCTTTCCGCGAACAATCAATGGCAAGCAACCCATTCCTTCTCTAATTGCGGGCATGGCACACACAGACATCATTCTTCGCAGTGGCTCGCAGAACTGGTACTAGTATCAGCAACGGAATTCGAGCCAACGTCACCAACAGTCGCGGACTGTGATTCTTTGCACAACTCCTCCTCTCGATGTCTCAGTTCTACTCTGAATATTCTGGTTCAAAAAGATACGAATCCAATCCAAAGGCTTCCATTTTCTTTTTTTCATTGGATGGATGTATGATGGATGTAAGTAACGCTATCGCTAAGACTGAGTATGCGATGAAAGCTATCTAAACACGGTAAAATCAAATCGTTGAGAGATCCCAAAATTTAGATTTCTACTGATACTCGTTACCATAATAAAGTTTACACACTTTTTAAACAATTAGGATAAGATATATGTTGTGATCTATATTTTATTCATTACTATTGTTGAAAGTACAATTCTAATTATTTTAGGGATTGGCAACTATTTTTCTTGAAATACGCCAACTGGCTCGCTTTCGTCACGGTACATCCGGGAACTGGCTCAATTCAAACAAAATGGCGCTACACATGAACTACATTCAAATCGTTTTTTTTATCTGCAAGAAGGGATTTTGTTGTTGTTCTATTGCTTTTACTGGAAAGACCATCCGTCAAAACATAAGAATGGATGCACAACAAGCTAGGATTATTTCTCCTATAAGAGTAAATTGGAAATCGCGGTTGGTCGTATTGAAAGTATAATTATTTGGTTTTATTTCTTAAAATCTCTCTGTCAAGGGACAACATCATCGATGATGTCAAGAAAGGAAGGTACTTTGAGAACCATTCAAGAAGAGGAGACCGGAATACGAAGAAATGAGATCTATATTTATACAAGTAGATAGCCAGAAGGATTCAGTTCTTGATTAGGAAAAACAGAGAGGAACCTTGGCCTTTGTGATCATCAAAACCAGGTTTGTGCAGCTTTGTCCCATGTATAACCAGGTCTGCATCATTCATTAATAATATCAAAACTATAATAAATTACCACATAGTTATAATAATTCTTGACTAATACTAGCATCCGTGAAATAGGATAATTTTTAATCCATACTTAAAATACGAACACTAAATTATTGGTGTGTTTTACAATTCCCGCTAGACTTCATTTAACATAGCCAGATAAATACTGTTGGTCTGTTTGAGACTATTGACTGTTTGTAACCTTTGTAAGTTGATAGTTGTCGATCGCGATGACCTTTTGACTGACCCTAACACACTGAATAACTAATGAGTGCAAATGGCTATTTTCTGTTAAACACCGGCGTTTGTTTAGGTCACTCGTAACATTGTTTTCATGTGATTGGTTGCATTTGTGAATCAGGTAAGATCTAGTTGTGAATCTCCACACACTGCTGACTGCCAGTCAGGAAAATACTACATATTTGGTTTCAACAACTGAATCGGGATTTAAAACCGACAAAACATTCATCACTGATCTCTGCAATAGTTTAGATATGTTCCAGACTTGATTAAAGTTGAATTTCCAAACAATTAAAATTGTTGGTCTTGTAAAAACTTCAGCTTTCAACTTCAAAGTTAGAACTTCGTCGATTTAATTTCTTCTTTGTGCATATATCGTTCGCAGATATATGACTTCTGCTCAGATATGGCAACTTCTGGTTTGATGCTTGCAGAGGAATCCGTGTAAATGTTAAAGAGAAGTTTCCACTGCTAATTGCAGGAAAGATTGTTATTCACTACAACAGGATGGAATTATTATATAATAAAATTGGAACAAATTAAGGTTTTTCTTCTGAAATCAAAGCACTGGATTGATGTTTAGTAACTACCAATTTATGTAGGTGTAGGTCATGCTGAAAAGGACTGCATAAGTATGCATTAGAATGGCTTCATCCACTCATGGCAAAAATTTACTTTATTACCCTTAGTTTAAGAAAAAAAAATCAATATATATATTTTTTTCATCTAATTTTGCTAGGTAGGGATGAGAGCATGTGTAGTAAGATTGTTTTGTCCTCTTTAATTACGTTTATAAATTCAAAATGAGGAATACTGTTTGGTTAAGTATTGAATGGCGGAGTAGCGGAAGGTGGTCAGGATGGAAGTATGGGTGGCGGGACGGGATGTTTGCAAAGATTTGTGTCTAATAGACTACTTAAGGTCCTGATGTATTTATTTTGTGATGAAATAGTATTGGAGGAGATAGCCACTACAAGGTCAAACCAGTTCTTATTCCTGTTAAAGTTTAAACATCTGATTATATTTGTTATCATATTACAATCATGCTATTGGCATTGGAACCGTGCCTTAACCATACCTATACCATGTGACAATTACATCCAGGGTACGTAGGTACATTCATTGAGCGTTTTCACATGCGCTATCAATTTTAATCTCACTCTAAAAGGTTTAATCTGTGCTGGCTGTAAATGCAACCACACGATTATAGGCTGGTTGAAGGTAATTACCATTCATGAGAATGGTGCAACAAGCTGATCATATATTTTACACTGTTGTAATAATCCGTCTCATTTTTTTCTTTTTTTTTATTAGTCTTTCCTGACTTGAGTGGAATCAGTGAAACATATCACTGCATTCATCTCTAACATGTCAAAATTATTAATTTATTTTTTATAAACAATATAACAGAGACACAGGCTGGTCGTAAACACAAAACTGGTCATTGTAGTTTTGGAAACCAGTGACTGTATTCAATACTTTTTCACAGCAGGTTGGTTCCTCTTATGTACATATATATCAGTGGAGAATACCAGCATTAAAACCTTAATAGAGGATGAACTTTTAATCGAAGTGAAACTGTTTTGTCATCATGTTATGCGCTGATAAGATACATTCTGATTGTCAGGATTTACGCTAGTATTCCTATGCAAATTTACCTATTGTTACACTACACTGAGTTTGCAAAGATATGTTCAAAATCTGCACGGTCAGCAGTACACAGAAACTAGTTCCTTTTTGGAAGCATAATAAGAAATGTGTGAAGCGCCCTTTTCCAGAACGGGGTATTAGCTCAAGACGCTGTTCAATTTAAAACGAAAACAAAATGGATCTTCTGATCAGAAGCAAAGATTGCAGAGATGAGCCTTTAGTCTTTCTTTAAAAGATTTCGAGGTAGCAGTTTTATTATGCTGAACCGATGGGTTTCAAGCCTTGGAGCAGACAAAGTATGAGTCAACATGGTAAGACTTTGTTGCAGGTTGAACATGATTAAGAGACTGTGAGGAGAGTAGACTGCTACCAGGTGTGTATACGGAAATAAGACTGGAAATATATATTCAGGTGCAGTATGCATGTAAACACTGGTATGTCAGAAGTCGAGCATTGAACGATACATGGTATCTTAAACGATACACGGTATCTTAAATGATACACGGTATCTTAAACGATACTTGGTATTGCATCTGTAACCAGTGCATACATCAAGGATAAGTGTTATTATATGGTCCTCCTTTTTTGCAATTCCACTCATGACAGTCGCGCTTTGTTCAGATGGACTTTATTAGTAAGTGATGATAAACATCTGTAGAGCATGACATTGTCATAATCGAGTCGAGTCAAGAGGTGATAAACACATTGATACAATTGAATAAGCACTAAATGAAGTACACTGTTCTTTATTTAAAAAATATTCTGTACAAGAAAGAAGGCCCTTTTTAATTATTAGTAGTTAATATGTAACTTCACAGAAATGTTTCGATCGACGGTAATAGCCAGGTATAAATGTGAACCCCTGTATAAGTGAATACGATGTATCCATCACAGCATTACATCACATAAAGGGAAGCTTCAATTGATCTGTAAAGACCCTCATTTAACTTGATAATATATCATTGTTTATTACTTTGAGACGATTAAGTAGTTAACGTATGTCGTATATAATACATTTTCATTTCACCTCTAACCCCTCTTACCCCCACCTCCAAACCCTTCATGTCTAATAATAGTATACAAGAAGTCAAACTCATTAAGTCAGCATGAGATATATACAATATTGTATGCTTTCTTAAATTGATGTCACATGCCTTATTCACATATTAACTCTACCTTAATATACCCCACAAGTCTCTCTCTTCCTTCCAATGATATTGTGTAGGTTGATCTATCTTTTTCAATGCATTCCATCATTTAGAATGTTTTCTTTCTTTAACATTCTAAATCACTTTAAAACAAGTATTTCACGCCTCCATACCCCCATCCCTCCTTCTTTAAACCCACATGTATCATATGTATAGAGAAGAAGTCATATTTAAATAAAAACCTAGTGATATCAAAGGCACTCTCTCCACTTGTCATTACTTTACCCTGCAAATCCCACCCACAATCATCACCATTCCCCTCTGCTAAGATTGTATATAATTGATATCACTTTTTGAATTTTCTTCTAAATAACTCAGTCCTCCTTTCTCACTTGTGCAATTCCTCCCCATTCCGTCCAATCGAAACATACAATATGACCATTAAATACTAATATCAGAGAATCAGCACTGAGGATGTCTTCAGTAACATGTGTATGCTGTGTATTCTTCTACCATGATCCACACTTCTGTAGAAAGTAAAGAAGAAACAATCATACAAATTATGGGTTTAACTATTCTATGACATTAATATAGACTTGGATATCATTTCAACAAACTTTGTCTGTATCTTAATTGTGAGATGGGACTAATAAGTATAGACAGTGGCGGAGCTAGGGGTATTGGTCAAGGGGGCGAGAATGGTCTGCAGGGGCGCTTTCGACACTATCTAAGCGGAGCGCCACCATGGGTTGGCGCGGAGCGTACATAATTTTTTTGAGTAAAGCTACTTCCTAGATCGCCGGAAATGACCCTTTCCTGGCCTTGCTAATTTGCAGATAAACGAAAAATAAATAGGTGTCATCGCCAACAAAATGTGACAAATGTCAATAGGTAGATGAGAGCGCAATAAAAAAGTAAATAATCGCGAATAAGTAAAAAGTGGTAAAAAGCTGAAAAGGGCGCCAGCAGTCCATTTGAGTCCGTCAGGGGGGGGGGGGCATCCGCCCCCCTGACTGTATGGACGCTCCGCCACTGAATAGATGAATATGTTTCACAACAACCCAGTGAGTGGTAGTTTTTTACTAAATCACTTTAATCCACTGATTGTGTATTAAGTTTCGTTTAGTTACTACTTGTATGTTACTACTTACTACATTGTATGTATTTATTTACTAAATACATCCTTTTAATCCAATGTTTGCATATTGAGTGGTAGAACGTTACTATATCACTTTAATTCACTCATTTTATGTTTACTCCAATTTATTTACTACGTCACTTCAATCCATCTATTGTATGTTTCCTGATATTTATCTGCTATATCTCTTTAATCTGGAATGTCCTTACAGTGTGTTCATTGACTTTAATTGTACCTAACTGCTGTCTTCATCTCACTGAGTATATCACCTCAAGCTAGGAACACAGTCCTCTCCAGAAACATTTATTAACATTATTACACATTATGACTCAATCTTAACTATTTTCCTGTTCTCTTTTGTTAGTGAATTAAATCACTGATGTCTTCCCATTAGTACCTACTAAATACGTGGCACTTACCAGCCAAAGACCAGATTCTGGATCCAGACAATATTTTTGATCCAACTTTTCGATGTCAGGAATAAAGGACACTGAAAGAAAAAAATCGGTATGTCAATGAAATAATACATACACAATACTAAACAATATGAATTAATTATTAACAGACTGACATTATTCAATCCAAACGGAAAACATATATGTGAGGTTATATAAACATATAATATGTAAAAGTGACATCAGCTTTGGGACTAAGCCGGTCTTGATTTATACTCGTGAACAAGAAATTCCAAGTGAAATTTTATGTTCGTACCTCCTTGCACTGCAAAACTACACTTGAAGTTAATTAATAAAGTAATAACAATAAGAAAAATAATATTAAATTCTGTAAAATAAAACAAGAGCAATTGTTCAATGTAGAATACTTATATAGGAGTTATCCCCAAATACATAGTTATTCCCTTTTATCTTAATACGTCCGCCGTGTGTAACCGGATGCTTCGGGAAGGAGGAAAGAGGAGAAAACTTATAAAAAAGAAAAACATCAAAGACAAAACATTGGAGAGGATGATATAAAGATTCATAATATATATGCACGGGTATCGGGCTCTGCACAGGAAGTTGGGAACGCTTTACATGTAATCCTAATCCTATTTTTTTAATACAAAAACAATGTTTACTACTGTCTGTTTCATTTCTAAAAACAATTTAGCTACACGGGAGAGGATATGTAGGCTCTCTTCAATCCACCCAATCAGCCCTACTAAAAAAAAACGACATCTCGTTCTATACCCCTGAAATACTACACGCATATACACTGCTCAAAATCCCGACCAATCAACAATCGCTAAAAACAATTATACGCCCGCAGTAAAACTACGACCAATCAAGGGTCATTAAAATCCCGTGTATATACCCGCAGTAAAGATCTGACCAGTCAACGGTCATTAAAACAACCCCGTATATATACCAGCATTTAAGATCTAACCAATCAGTGGTCATTCAAACAACCCTGTATATATATACCCGCAGTTAAGATCTGACCAATCAACGGTCATTCATACAACCATGTATATATACTAGCAGTTAAGATCTGACCAATCAAGGGTCATTCAAACATCGGCAAACAACCCCGTATATATACCATGGTGTGATAACTTGTAAGAGATCTAGTGATTTCTTGCGACCTTAAGAAATTTGCAAAACAATTGAGGTAAATATTAATGATTTTGCAAACACTTTCATATTTCTGTCCATTTGCAAACGTCAAAAACGCATCAGGAGGGTATTAGTGATTTACCAAAAATATCAATGGCTCAATGAAAAGCAAAATCAAAATTACACCCTAGTTTGATGCCATGTAACATAATCCATTTCAAAACAATGTATGATATGTACCATGCATACTGAACAAAGGCTAGTATTCTTCGCTGGATTTGCTCGTTATAAATGATTATCCTTATTTCGTCACTCTCACTTCATTTTATATTACCGATGTGAGTATTCTTACATGATATTCGTGTTTAACTTTCCCTATTTGATGAAATCACGTTGATCCTCTTCTTTGTCGTACAGGTATATACGTTACACATTTATGTATGTCATCTAATAACATAAGAGATTCTTTAACTTCCAGTAACATAAAAAAAAACACCACTGAACACTGGATGATCAATATGTAAAATATACCACACCTTTAACATCTCGAGATTTCAATGCGGATAAAGATGGTCCAATGGGTATTGGTGAGGGCAGCAGACAATCCATTAGACTGGAATCATAGAAGAGAAAAATCCAAAAATCCAATATCATATTTCAGCTAATAATAACGATTATAACCACCACCCCCTTTAAAAAAGTAGAAAAGAACAAGAATAGAAAGAGTCCCGTGTATCAACAATAAAATAGATTAATTAATAACCTTTCTTGTTTTAAATCGATCATAAAACAATATACAATTTCATTGGGTCAGTTCTGCTATGTGCATATGAAGGGTCAGTTTCTATATGAATTTAATCTGAAAAAGACCAAAGCTTACAATATTTGTAAAAGTAATTACAGTTCAAATAATATATATTCTTTAACAAGGTTGCATAACTCAAACTACAAACATGAATGTAATTTTTCGTGGATTGTGACCTGTTCTAATACTGTGAACAGATAATCCCCCAACACCCCCACCGAACCTTCCATGAATGATGACGGAAGCATACTAAGGTGAATTGGGTGATGACCCGGAAGTGGGCCAGCTGGGGCGCTGTGCTAACTGCTAACAGTTTGGCAGGTTATGTAGATGGTCAAATGTAAGATTTAAGAGGAAACAGGTAAGAGAGGAACAATTAAATCTGAAATGTTCTCATGACAACATAACCTAAGCATTATTAATAGGAACAATAATAACTAAAAATGAAAAATCAGGTTTTGTAAATATCTTTGATGAAAGTAAAGTATAACTTTAATTATAATCATCTAAATTGAAGCCTCCTTTGGAAAACAGTGCTTCTGCACTAAGCAGGACTATCTTCATTAAAGATGACAATAAAAAATATAAAAAAAATCTATAAGTTTGATTGTAAAGTCAAAGTTACATTAAATACGCAAACGGTTCTTAGCAATTTCCATAGCAGGTTGATTTTGAAGAACTGAGGTTAGGAATAGTGTTAACATCACGTTTCTCGTTTGTCTTAGTTGTTAGAATATGCTACCTACAATTTTCAATTTGCGGGAAAAATGCAATCTTAATTCTCCTCTCCAATACCCATCATAATGTCCTGCCCTGTTATGTAACCGTGTATTATATAACTTGTAGACTGTATCGTCGTCTATATTACATGCATATGAGTCATATTATCTACATTGAACTATTTAAAGCACAGAGCCCAGATGTGTCTATACAACTCAGTAGAATAAATGTGGACGGGCGAGCAACAAACATTACATAAAGGCATATAAGGGTCTTTAACTCCCTATAGAAGCATACATGTAGATGCATAAAATAAGTTCGTTTATAAAGATTTAGTTTGTAAATATTTTATATCGCTTCGCAAAGGGGGAGGGGTGGGGTGGGTGAACTTCCAGTAATGCTGTTGGGATACGAGATTGTCCATGTATAATAATGCTTGAATTTCCGCAATATGTTTAATATGCTAGCCTGATTTGAGAGTGTATTTGGTCAAATGGAGATACGTATGAGTGGAGTGCAGTAAGTTCTTCAAACAGATATCGCGATATATATTATGACAAACCACGCCTATTTTAAATTCAACCCATGGCGTAAATTATGCCAAATATAAGTGAAAATAAGAGAAATATTGACAAACGGTTGTTACTTCTTTCTTTACACATTTAAGTCATTACATTCCCCAACAACGTTTAGAGGCAAAAAAATCCTTAAAAACAAAAACACCCTAAATAATACAACAACATTTCAACGATATGTTCTGACTACAAGAAGGTAACCATTACTAATTTTCAAAATCAGCGAGTCATTGCGTAAGTAGTGCACACAATTTTGGTTTCAATCATAAAACTTCTTGTGTCGTTCCTTGATGAAAGTTAAAATCAAACGCAAAAGAAACTCCAAACATCGGAGTAATGATTTTGGAAGAATTTATGACCTAAGATAGAGTCATGTTGAGTGTTAAAATATGTATGAAGAAAAAACATGGAACATTAAACAAGATGAATTTCTCTGTTTAAATAATTAAATGAAAGAATATTTATTGTTAGTTCTTGGCTACAGTGTAGTAAAACAGAGGTACGTGTTTACCGATTGTCAAGGTGACCTTCAGCGCTACATTTCTTTAATGAATGCACGGTAACCAAGAGATGTACGAGAATATGTACTTTTGCTGTACGGGTGTTTAATCACGTGACGCATTACAATGTGATTGACAGGGCATATACAAATTATACAATGAACATGGTGAAATATAGACGACATGCGCGTTGGTTGAGATTACAATGAAAGGAAAGTAAACATTCCTAGTAGGACTGTGTGTAGACTATACTTGTTAGATGTACACAGTGAGTGTAGATACAGGCAGAGACAAATGACATATTTGGAGAATACGGTTCAGTAATGACCCTGATTTAAAACATCTTGGTAGCAGTGTGCGAAATTTATTATAGGTCGTTTGAATAGTTTAACTGGGATCTGCTCTGTAAACATATTTTGTTCTGTTAATTGCCAGTTTAGATCATTAAGTTGGGATGAGATAGAGGGCATACAAGATGGTTTTGTCAAAGCAGGTTGTTTAGATCAAAGATTTTAATTACTATAATTATATCCTAAAAAAAAATACTTGAAACCATATATTTCATTAGCAGATAATGGGATTAAGGGGATGGGGAAGAGAGGGATTAATTGTTCCAACGAGATGAGACAAGGGTGATATCCAAGGATATGCACTCTGTTTCTGGATTTCACTTACATCACGAAAGATCTAGAAGAGGTTAGGGCAATTGAGTTGTTTGTACATTGTGTCATAAACGTTATAAAGAGTTACGGCGTTATATGTTTGCGTTATTTCTTGAATTTATATATCTTATGGTCTAACATATGTAAATATCCAATTATCAGTGATGTAGGTTTCGTTATGTAGGTATCATTATGTTTCACGATACTCATGTTTATGGGGATAAGAAATATTTAATTTTACCGCAGTGAGTACAGGACGTAGAGAAAAGTTGACAAATAGCTACGTTACTAACACTACGCTACTCTACGCTACTAAGACTATATCTGAGAAGTTTTACTTCATTTATCGACGGGAAGATCAGTTGAAAGGTTTCTCACCAGGTAACGGAAGAGAGCAGACAATAGAGTAGAAATGATACTAACAGACTAATATGTTCGTATGAGGTCAATATTAGGAACCATCATATGTATATTGCTTGGAACAGCGTCTACATTCAATGAATCGGGCAAGGAATGTATCCATGACCACCAACAGGTGTTTAAAGGACTACGTGTGTTCAATAGGCCGGTGTTATTATTTTGTTAAAGACTATTTTAGGCCTATGTATAGAAAATAATGGAATGATAATAATCTTGAATACATCTCAGGTACAGACATAATGATAAATGTATACAGTGATATAATGCACTGCTGTATATATATATTTACAACACTGTGTATATATGATAAACGGTGACATAGGCAGTTTCCGTCTGTGCAAGGAATTTGGATGGGAGCAGGGAGAATTTTGAAAATGGTGAGAGGGGGAGATGGGAGAGAGTGGTAAGGGAGAGCAAAGAGGGAGGGGGAGAGATGAGAGAGAGGGTAAGAGGGATGAGAGCGAGGGGCGAGAGCTGAGGGGAGAGGTATGAGCAGGGTTGAAGGAACCCCCCTTGAAGCAGTGTTGGGATCAAATACGTGAGTAAAAAAGTGAGAGAAACAATGAAGTTACAAGAATCGTTCATATATGGTACAAGGGATTAAGATCCACCACAAGGGGACTGGGCAAGGTGAGAGGGTGTATAGGGGTTGCGGAAACTGGTTATTGTGGTAAGGGGGGATTTATAAAAGGGTGAGTGAGACAGAACAGGTTTGGCAGGGATCAGTTATAGGGTTAGTTTATTTTTAGTCTCTTATTTTCTTTCATAGTTTCTTTTCATTATTGATTGATTTTGTTTTTTTTATCTCAGTAACTTTAAGTTGATTATTGTGTTATTGTGTTTCGTTCTCGAATTTCTAAGAAGTAGTATATTGTCTTTATATCGTCATTATTAGTATTTTATTTTGATATTTACAATTCAATAAACTAAATATTCTAAACATTTACCCTCCAGTTATAACTGTATTCACCATTACGATCTGTAGTTATATTTAAAGATAATTTCTTTGCTGCATGTGTTATAGACATATATTTACATAATTATTAATTGTACTTACTGCAGTTCCTCGAATCTTTTAGAGTGTTGTACATAGTTTAATATTCCATTAACTTCATGTTTATTCATTTCTCTCCCTTTCTCTGTCTGTATGTACATCCTCTCTATTGATGCTAGGATTGGTAGAGAGAGACCAGAGGAGAGGATAATGTTCCCATCGTCATCAATCTTACTAAAGGACCAGCCTAGAGTCACCCTGTATATGGGAATCTGTAGAAAGGAAAATACTTAATAGAATTAATATTATCATGTTTGTTTACAGGATTGATATATGGAAACAATGAGTTACTTTGTTAGGAATATTAATCTAGATATTTAATTCGCTTCTTATAATAACAGTTTGCCTATTTTAGTCATATGTTGATAGTTTATTTTATTTTCATTTTAATTCTTACTAATCCAGTCAAATTAAAGAGCAAATAATGGCGTTAGATTTATAACAGAGTCCAGGTGAATTTTGTTTAGTTTGATTGGGGAGAGATAAAGTAGTACTCTTATTTGTTTATTTATTAAAGTAAACTAAATTATATCAAAGGTAGTTGTATTAGTTAATTATCTACAATAGTGTAAGAGGGGTGAGGGAGGGATGATCCGATCGGTGTAATAGGGGTTATATAGGGGTGCGTTGGCGGAAAGAGCAACGTTTTAAGGTAAAGAATGTGCGTGTTGGGGCGTCTCAGCTTGCATACAGGGTTTATTCTTGTGTAGGTTACCTGGTGCCCAAAAAAGTATTTATCGCACACAAGATATTGTTTGCAGTCATATCTTTAATATATTCATGTGATTAGGATTAACTAGAGGGGTGTGGAGAGGGTGATGACATATTTAACACGATTACCAAAACGATGCATATTTCGTTTTATTTTTAAACATTCTCTAACGCTAGTCATATTTTTGCAAAAGGAGGATGGTGGGGTTTATGAATGGGAAATGTTTAGTGCAAAGTTAGATATATTGTACAGAATAGGAAAAGGGGGTGGCGTAAGGTGAGTATATGGCTAATAGTTAACTGCATCATTATCGAACTTTCTTCTTTCTTCACTCATTAACTTCATTTCGTTTAATGTTATATTTGTTTCTGATAATAATATGATAGATTAGCAAAGTATCACAATTTTTTTTAAGTTTTAGCCTTTGAGTTTCTCCATTATGTATATTTATACATATTATTTATTCTTGTCCTCCGTTCAGTAGAGTGATTTTTTCTAATGTATTATATTGTATAATCATTCCTGAGTATTATGGTCTACAAGGTAGCCATAGTTTACATGAAGGCGGCTTGTATTTAAATGAATTATTTACCTATTATTACTCTCAGCAGTGTTGGAATACCTGTGCACACAGAGGTTGTTGTACAGGGTTTGTTCTTTTCGTTACTCGCTTAAACGGTGTACATACCTACACTGGCGGATCCAGGGCCTTTGTTTGGGAAGGGCTAAAGTGGCGTTAGAGTGATATCTACCACTACCACTGCTATTCCTCTTGATTTTTTTTAATTTCCAATCATATGATTTATCGGATGTTCGGAAACACTTTTTGGCTCACCTTTGGGGGGGGGGGGCATGGCCCTCATTGCCCCCCTCCTTGGATCCGCCAGTGCACACCTAGTCTATATCTGTTAATGTTGTAGCAGAGTTAGAGGTCAAACTAGCGGAACTGTACTGAAGCAAACAGTAAGTCTAAGATTCCTCTGTTTGATCATACCTGTTTGTAAATCATATATCTGACACAGAAGGGGGTTCACTATTGTTTTTATTTCATATTGTATAGATCATGATTGTAAACCGGATCAGAACCTAGCTGGAATTTTAATTAAAACTAATCTGAATTGAAGAAACGTAAGAAACAGAAGACAAATAGGCTTATATGAAGGACTCATATTACAATAACAAATATTAGAAGTTGAAAATATATATTATAAATGGAAGAATAGTTACATGAATAACCAGAGCCAAAATATATGGAGGTGCATGAATAGTGAAGTTGTTAGTTTTTTGTTTGATTAATGCTGATATAATCTAATTTAACAAAAAAGATTGCAATTAGCTTCAATGAGCCTATTTACCAATACTTCATGAGTTAAATATTTAAAATCAAGTTTTTGTAATCCTAAATTACGTGTTTGATATTAATTTGTGTCGCATTGCTGTGTTTCTGATACCCTTAAATAATATTTGACATAAATTAGTGTTTAGTTGAAAAATAAATGTTTCATTTAACGAATTACTGAAATATTGTAACAACCTCTTTATTGTTTATCATCCGACACTCAATATTCTCAGTAATTTATTACTGTATTCATATTTATTGTTTGTCGTCATGGTGATATTTTAATTTGAATTGATAAATAAATAAACTTGTATTGATTGATGTATTTATTCAATATATCCCTTTATGTTTTACTTACGTCATTATTGGATGCTTTCACCAGGAGCTCTATGACTGACCTCTGTACAGACTCACTGGTGTCTCTGTCGATGATCAAAGTATCTGAACACATCTCTCTAATAGTCTGGATGTCATCGGGCTATTGAAATAAATAAATAGTAATTATTAAATATAATAGTATTCATGCACAATTAAGGTGTTAATGTAACAATGATATTTGGTGTAACAGTAATAGAGAAGATTAATATATTGGTAAATTCAGCAGATATTTGAAACAAAAATTAATATTTCGCTGCTTAAGTAGACTACTTGCAATTTTATGTACATTTTCTGTATTATGAACACACCAATATGATACCATGTTTAATTCCTAAGTTACTTATATATATATTTTTTTTATGAAGTTGCATCCAGGAATATCAGAGTGTGCGATACCACTATGATCATTAATGGATAGCAGAGTTTAGAAAGGAAATCATTTACCCAGAAAGAAAGACAACCATTTATCGATTGCATTTGACGAATTACCTAAATTTAGAATATAATGCAGGACCTAGCTGGGGGGGGGGGGGTGGGAGCACTTGCTACCCCCCCTTGATTATCCCGACAAATACAATTTAACTAAGAGCAGGAAATACAATTTCAGCCCTCTTTTTAGGTTGAAGGAAGTTAAGCGACCTTTCTCAATCTTTCCCCTGAAATTTCGTCTGCTACATAATACAATACTCTCATTATTGTTGATTTCCAACTTGGGAGGCAGTTTCGGTAAACAAATTCTTTGTACATCATGGCGCTCCGTTAAGTGTATTAATGCTACCCTTGTGAGAAGTGCCCTCTTCAAATTCTGCCCTCCTCCCTTTCAAATTTCTGGCTATGCCCCCGGCGTAATGACTGCTACTGGAGTGTTGAAATTGAATTAAATTTAAATTTAAAAACGAATGTAAACTAGAAATTAAAAGAAAGAGTTTGAAGCACATGTGGCATGAGGTCATTGCATATTTCTATAATTATGTGATGTTTCTACTGAATAAAAATGGTTTATCTGGCAAGAAGTTAGCCACCAGCACAAAACCATATTTACTGTAGAGTAGGGTACAGTATATCGAAAATGAGAAATATGGAAGTTTTGTCCTTCCCATGAGAATCACATTTTCTGTCTCCGGAAATGTCCATACCGTGAGACGATATGCATGTCAACCCTACAGGATATTGGCTTTACTTTGATGATTGGCTACGCATTCCTCTCCACACCACCCTAATTCCACTTTACATATTACTATTAAATGTACATAATACACATATTAAATATAAAAATACCAAATAGTACCAACCTTGCTCCATTTACCAGATTTTAAATCAAGATAACATGCGTCACGTGATGATATAACTGTACAAGAAAATAGGAATACAACTGAATTAATAAAAAAAAAGGTAAGTATATAAATAATAAGTGACGTGTAATTTCAATATTGCTTAATATTCCATATTTCATTTCCATAAGATGTATGTGCTAACAGTAATATACAATGGAACTGTACGGTACTACAGTACCGCTCACGTATAACTGGACATGTGTACGCGCACAGGATCGTATAAAAACGTATACAAAAGTACAATCGCGTATAAACTCGTTGAGAAACAAATTGCCGCGTAGACGCCGCGTAGACACAAATGGCCGCCCGTTTTTTGCAGATCTCAGTACGAGAAACATGTTTTTTATTTGGATAATAGAACAACTTTCGTTAATGTGGTTTTGTTAATATTTTCCTACCCTAGCTATATGTCGGTTTTTAAAACCTTCATGAAAACAACCTTTTTGGAAAGGGATTTTGAAGCTCAACAATTTAAAGAGAAATGCTTACCTTTAAATGCTGGCGTCAAACAAAACATTTCGTTTATATTCCAATAAAGATCCACAAAGGGTAAACATGCTAAGTAGAGCTTACTAAAGATAAATAAAAACTGCATGTACATGGTCCTTTTAAGTATCCAAATACTAAACAAAGAGATTGAGTTCACCGAAACACCCCTTTTCTCTACCACCTGAGGAAAACCGTCTTTTATAGTACCATACAGAACTTTACATTGATACAAACGTTACTTCTACAACAGCTTCCCAAATTTGTATAAGTAATATAAGTGGTCGCTTATGCTCGTGTTTACGATAACATTTTATTGAAACGGTAACCAATCATAAATTTCGACTGGTAAAACTTCTTTCGCCAGCACTGTCATTAGTCAATGCTAACTCCGGCTACATTTCCTGAGAATTTACACTGTTGATTTTAGCTTGGGAAGCACCTCGGCGTGCAGATGGCGGGAAAATGTACCATCATGTTCAATGTGTTGTGTCGTTCACATGGTGCAGTGAACTTGGGCAAGTTCGAATGTCGATGACCAACTTATGTTCCGTGACCAATGTCAATGGGAATTATGTGTATTAAAACTCGGGTATTTCCACGTGTTATATA
>JAIPMN010005711.1:0-23727 GCA_020650975.1 Apostichopus californicus
CACTGCATTCATTACATTCACTACCACAAACCTCACTCTTCGGCCTAAAATCGGAAAAATCGGACCGTATTCCGATAAAATATCGCTGTAGTGTGACCGGGCCTTAAGATTGTCCAATATTATTCAGATAACTACATATATGGCAGAAGGTATTTTGTAATTTAACATGATGCAGGGTTTAAGAGAGGGCGGCAGAGCTGTATAGAAAGTGTAACATAACTAAATGTCACTTCTCTGTGCTGACTGTAACCTCAGAATTGATTCAACTATTGTATCAAACAGAGCAAGACCGGATGGGACATTTTCATGTCTGACCTGTGTTGTAGTATGTATTTAATTTGACAAATCTCATTCCACATTTTTAATAGGCTCGTCAAAAAATTGCAGATCAGTTGGACGAAAACAGGGTCCTCACTCAGAAGATAGCAGAAGTCGTCGAAGATGAAGATGGTCAGGCAGGAGATGCTGACAGAGTAAGAGCCGTTCCTCTGTCACTGAGTGACATCAACAATCCTTGGTTTACAGGAAAAGTTCAAACTGATGAGGAGAAAAAGAGAGGAGGCAGTGACGGTAACGATGGAGCGAAAGAAGCAGGGAAGGAATATTCCCGGCCCAAGGCAGTGGAAGCAGAGGCGGTGGATGACTCTGAGGATGTAGAGGATGCCCCCGGCGTTAAGAAAGATGAATTAGATGGAGAGCTGGAGAGGTTGCAGTCGAAGAGAAAGTTGCGCAGTGAGGAGGACCAGAGAATCAAAAGGAATGGAGAAACCTCTGAAAATATGTCTTCTGAAGAAGATGAAGATGAAGAAGAAGAGGAAGATGGAGCTGAAGGATTGGCAAATGAAGTGGAAGAAGGGAGAAAGGAGGAAAGAGAGGATAAGAAAGGAGGCGTTCAAGCTGATGCTCTCGGGGTTGGCCTCATCGACGAAGGGAAGACAAGAAAAAATACGGAAGAGGATTTTGAATCCATCAAGATGGAGGAAGTATCCCCGAGCGAGAGATTGCAGGAGGAAGGTGAGGAGGAGAAACAGCAGACAAGAAGGAGGGAAGGAGAGAAAAGTTCCAGGGAGGAAGCTAATGTAGACCCAAGTAAAGTCTTCACCCTGAAGCCGAAGAACGTCATCACCATGGCACCTGATTTAGTCGTGGAAGGAGACGGCAATCAAGAGAGTGACCATCTCATGAATATTCAGCAGGCGTTTGAAGACGACGACGTCATTGATGAATTCAAAGCTGAAAAGGAAGCAGCGATAGAGAAGGGTAAACCTAAACCAGTGGACCTGACACTGCCAGGATGGGGGTCCTGGGGAGGAACCAGGGTTAAGCCCTCAAAGAAAAAGAAAAGGTAAGAGCACTGGGCTGTTTGTGGTTTCACACATTTATTCCTTTTACGTAAGAAATTATTTTCTTCCATGGAAGCATTTAAGCAAATAACATACTGTTAATGCAAAAAAAAAACTAGGGTAGATCTCATATCCTACGTGTCAGATTCACAATTTAAGTATCTTAATCAGGTACTATTCACATATAAAGTTTACTGACTAAGAAACCACTCACTGAGTGGGTAATCAACTTAGGTGCCACACTGCCACTTACACTTAAAATATCTTAGCCAGGTACTATTCACATATAAAGTTTGCTGACTCAGATACGACTCACTGTTTAAGTAATCAACTCAGGTGCCACTCACACTTAAAGTATCTTAGTCAGGTACCAGTCACATATAAAGGTTACTGACTCAGATACGACTCACTGTTTAAGTAATCAACTCAGGTGCCACTCACACTTAAAGTATCTTAGTCAGGTACTATTCACATATAAAGTTTACTGACTCAGATACGACTCACGGTATAAGTAATCAACTTAGGTGACACTCACACTTAAAGTATCTTAGTCAGGTACCAGTCACATATAAAAAGTTTACTGACTCAGATACGACTCATTGCTTAAGTAATCAACTCAGGTGCCACTCACACTTAAAGCATCTTAGTCAGCTACTACTCACATATAAAGTTTACTGACTCAGATACGACTCACGGTATAAGTAATCAACTCAGGTGCCACTCACACTTAAAGTATCTGAGTCAGGTACTATTCACATATAAAGTTTACTGACTCAGATACGACTCACGGTATAAGTAATCAACTCAGGTGCCACTCACACTTAAAGTATCTGAGTCAGGTACTATTCACATATGAAGTTTACTGACTCAGATACGACTCACTGTTAAAGTAATCAACTCAGGTGCCAGTCACACTTTAAGCATCGTAGTCAGGTACCAGTCACATACAGTTTGTGTGAATAGTTCCATGACTAAGATACTTTTAGTGTGAGTGGTGCCTGAGTTGATTACTTTAACAGTACTGACTAAGATATGACTCACTGTTAAAGTAACCAACTTGGATGCCACTAACATTTAAAGTATCAGAGACAGGTACTATTCAGTGACTCAGATATGAACCACACAACGCATTTATATATGCATTAATATATGCATTAATATATGACATTATATGACATCAATATATGACATTATACATTAATATATGACAAAATATATATGACATTAATATATGACATTATACATTTAAATATGACAAAATATATATGACATTAATATATGACCAAAAGTTCCCAGTTGGATCCATCCACTGTCACACATTGTACTAAGGAAACTTTTTAATGGTATTTGTCAAGCAGTAGCACTTTAACTCTTGTTTTTCATGTAAAATGTGACCCTTCCCTTAACGGTAAGCAACCTTGTGGACCTGAAAGACACTCCTGTCTACCTGTGGTTGAATGAGCAATTGACTGAAATCTTTAGAAATCTTATCAGGCAGACAGCTTTTGTTTCAAGACAACAAAGAAATATTCAAGAAAAAACAATGTCCTTTCCAATCACTTTGTTGGCCAAATGCCGATTTGAAAATAACATATTGATAAGTTATTGATGTCATTGAGTTTATGTGCTAACAAAGTAAGCTCTTGTGTTCCGTTATTCATGCATTCATGCCCCCAAAAAGAATGAATACTTTCAGAGTGGGCAGATTAAATCAACTTTTGGTTTGGAACTCGTCTAGCTGGGAACTGTGTGAATAGAAGATGTCTGGAAAGATAATACATACATTATTAACAGTAGTAGGCAGGGATGTGCCCACGCTGGGCGGCCCTGGGCGGCCGGCCCCGCCCAGCACTAAAAATTACCGCCAAGCACTGTCTTCAAAATCGTGAATCCTGCTCAGCACCATTTTCATCTAAAATCCCGACATTCCTAACAATATATTCAACATAAATTGGGCCTAGTCTATGCCAAAATCATACAGACTAATAATGCATCAGTTACGCATGCGAGAAACATTACTTACGGCTCTCAATCGGTCCCTTGTAAAATCTCTTTGAAACAAACTAATAACTTTTACCAGGTACGTAATATATTTCACTAAAATTAAAAAAAAAAAAAAATGTAAATTGTTAGCAAAACTAGTACTTGTGTATGTGCTTAAAAAGCTACACAAGTGCCAGCATTTGGCATCTGAGCACCTTCAAAAATCGAATTTCAAATTTCTCAAAGGGGAGGGGACACCCCCTCCCCCTTAGACCCCTCCCCCAGGACGGCGATCAGTATACCCGACACTCAGGAAATCCTGCGCACATCCCTGAGTAGGGATAGGTTCTTGCACGGGTATGGATGGTTGAGACGAATGAGGCCTGTTTGGGGGGCTGTCTTTTTGTCCAGTGCACAGAGAGAAATCTTCAGATGTTCGCTCTGCGACTCCATGTTAGTAATGGGAAGCTTTAGGTTCTAGGTTCAGTTAGTGAATAGTTTTGATCAATTCCTGTTTAGGCTCTAGGAAGTTACAGCCTACATTTGAAAATATTTTGGTGATTTAATTGGATTCGCTGCATATGTATTTGGAAGTAAAATGTTGACCAGTGCCTCGCAGGCAAGTTTTGGTTTTGATTGTGGGGAGCGACACAATAGGATGAAAAGTGGTTTCAAACGAGGCAACTTTGAAGTGAGGCGGGCTGAAAGAAATGATTATGAGCTCAGATTAAGAGAATGGGGGGGGGTGTGGAGGGGGTGGTAGAAACTTAAGTATGTGGCATTGAAGGAAGCAAATGTTGATGAATGATGCAATGGGCTGGTAGTATAATAATGGGCTATGTTGAGAAAAATGTACTGCTGGCAATGTAGGAATAGTGGAACAAAGTAAGCAAACATGGGCTGATGAAATAGAGTGGGCTGACAAAAGAATAATGCACAGATAAGCAAGGAACAGTGGACTGAGAGTAAGTGATGTGGGCTGAAAGGAACAGTATGGGCTGATACAATAATAGCGGGCTGATGAAACACTGTAACAGAACCGATATAAAAAATCTACACATGTAAGAACAGTGGACTGAGAGTAAGTGGTGTGGGCTGAAAGAAACGATATTGGCTGATACAATAATAGCGGGCTGATGAAACACTGTAACAGAACCGATAAAAATAATATACACATGTAAGAACAGTGGGCTGAAAGTAAGTGATGTGGGCTGAAAGAAACAATATGGGCTGATAAAATAATAGCGGGCTGGAGAATCACTGTAACAGAACCGGTATAAATAATCTACACATGTAAGTACAGTGGACTGAAAGTAAGTGATGTGGGCTGAATGAATCAATATGGGCTGATAAAATAATAGCGGGCTGATGAAACACTGTAAGAGAACCGATATAAATAATATACACATGTAAGAACAGTGGGCTGAAAGTAAGTGATGTGGGCTGAATGAATCAATATAGGCTGATAAAGTAATAGCGGGCTGATGAAACACTGTAAGAGAACCGATATAAATAATATACACATGTAAGAACAGTGGGCTGAAAGTAAGTAATGTGGGCTGAAAGAAACAATATAGGCTGATACAATAATAGCGGGCTGATGAAACACTGTAAGAGAACCGATATAAATAATATACACATGTAAGAACAGTGGGCTGAAAGTAAGTGATGTGGGCTGAATGAATCAATATAGGCTGATAAAATAATAGCGGGCTGATGAAACACTGTTAGAGAACCTTTATAAATAATCTACACATGTAAGTTCAGTGGACTGAAAGTAAATGATGTAGGCTGCAAAAAACAATATAGGCTGATACAATAATAGCGGGCTGATGAAACACTGTTAGAGAACCTTTATAAATAATCTACACATGTAAGTACAGTGGACTGAAAGTAAATGATGTAGGCTGCAAAAAACAATATGGGCTGATACAATAATAGCGGGCTGATGAAACACTGTAAGAGAACCGATATAAATAATATACACATGTAAGAACAGTGGGCTAAAATATAAGCAATTTGGATCGAATGAAACCAAATCAAAGGTCGTTTTGGGTCACCAGGGGTCAAATTGTGAAAACCTTGTAAACATGATATCACAATATTGGAAGCTTGGGCAGATCACATACTTGGAACGAAGGTGTATAACATTGAGTAAAAGAAGCCTATTGATTTTGGTGGAGGTCATTTGGGGTCATCAGAGGTCAAGCCATGAAAGCCTTGTAAACATGATATTGCAAGAAGAGAACCTTGGACAGATCTCAT
Organism: Apostichopus californicus; assembly: GCA_020650975.1. Classification (NCBI taxonomy): domain Eukaryota; kingdom Metazoa; phylum Echinodermata; class Holothuroidea; order Aspidochirotida; family Stichopodidae; genus Apostichopus; species Apostichopus californicus. The sequence goes on from JAIPMN010005711.1 coordinate 5,592, forward strand.
ATTTGGTTTGTAGATGTACCATATCAAAGTTAAGGTAGCCTATTATTGCTTTTGGTGGAGTTCAAAGGTCATTTGAAGTCAACAATCGCCAAACATTTACTACACTCCCCTCTTACCTGTCTCTTTACACTAACAAACCTTCCTAAACATAATATCACGAGAGCTTGGACAGGTCGCATACTTGGTATGTAATTGTACCACACTGAGTACAAGAAGCCTAATGTTGTGGGCGTAGGTCAATGGTCGTTTGAGTTCACCAGGGGAAAAATTTTGAAAACCATGCTTTGCACAATATTTCAACAAGGACAGATGTCATATTTAGTATGTTGATGTATCTTACACATTTGGTACTCGTAAGAAGCATGTTGTTGAGGTCAACGGTCATTTCAGGACAGCCTGTGTCATTGTGAATTTATTGTTTGTCACACCACACTGCTTTCCACTGTATTACTAAGATCAAGTATGTTGTACTGTACACCCTCATTATACATTACGTCAGTGATAACTGCTCTTGTCACATCATCGAAACCACAATGCATTTTTGCATTCTGGTTTAAAGATCTAAATTGCAACCCTGATGTCTCTGCATGTCTAGAAGTGGTATGAGGTACTTGGTAACCAGGAGGTGTTATAGGGAGTCGGGTAGGGGGGGGGGGGGAGATGTATTATTTGTTAGCCCCCAAAGGCTTTCATGCAATTATTCCTTCCATTTCTACAGGTTTATCCGCCAAGCCCCACCAGCGGCACCTCGTAAGGATGACGGCCTCCACCACGTGATAATAAACGAAGACAGGGATAGAAAGATATCCCTCCATCAGGTAGGTCTCTCGTCAGTTGTACACCTGTAAGAGCCCGCGAATGTCGATACCACGTAGTCTACTAGTATTCATGTTTGTGTTTCGAACCAGGGCCCAGATAAAAAACGTAAGCAGACGTGATCATAACATGCAACACACCTGACTAAAACTTTAGGGAACTCCCCGGCTATTTTTCTCCATTTTGGCTTTCGCACGCAATGAATACCAATAAGCATGTTTTTATTTTGTTTATATTGTATTGAGGTGTTTTAAACTTGTATTTTGACGAGTGACATGTCAACGGTGCCTTTTTTTTTCGTCAGGTCAATAACAACTAAGAAAGACATAGCTTGCAAAGAAACAAAAATTAAACACTGTAATTCTGTATGATTTGGTATTGTGAGTACAGGTATATACTGTAGAGAAGGAAGCGTTTCCGTGCCCCCGAAATAACATACGTCATAATCAGTGGCTTGAAAATGACGGGTTCCACCCCGCACCCCCAAGGGATTTACATCCACGACACATTTCGTACTGTGGGAGGCTGGGGGAGGGATGGGTAAGATGTTATTTTGACCAGGGGATAGGTTGACCCTTCTCCTTTGAGAATTTTTGTTGTTGCAAATATGGTGCTTAGATGCAACATGATGAGCCAATATCTTGCAACATTTTGAAACAACGTTGATGAATTTTCAACTGCTTAGGTGTCACTCTGGACACATACATGTTATATATTTATTTACTGTACAATAAGGTGATCTTCAAGTGGGCTAACTAAGATGATGTGGCTTTTAGGTAGATGACAGTCTGTTTTGAATCTGCATCTCAAACGTATGAAAGAGACGTCACTACCTTCTAATTCTATTTTTTTTTGCTTGTTTCATCTTTTCCAGGTTCGTGATTTACCCTATCCTTTCTCCTCTGTGGAACAATTCCAGGGGTCCATACGCGCTCCCATCGGAGACACATGGAACACACCGTCCGCCGTCGCTAAGCTAACCAAACCGAGTTATTCGACAAAGATGGGGACAATCATTGAGCCGATCCAAGAGGAGGTATTGAAGAAGGGTGCAAACAAGAGACGAAATCGGCCGAAGCCGGACATTGAATTGGACGGACCTAAATCAAAGAAAGTCAAGTCAAGAAAAATACAAGACAAGAGACGGAATAGAGGAAACGAGCCAAAACCAACGGTGGCATAAAATGACACATCTCATAGCAGAAATGTTATTCTTTTCAGTTATCATTCTGGTAAAAAAACAAAGAAAGATAGATGGTCTTCTTGTAAAAGTGGAAAATAAAAAGTCAAACAGATTTTGCGGCTTTTTGGAAAAGGCACTTCACGGAGAGGAAAGCAAAAACAGTGTAGACTGCATGAATCTAGGCAAAGTGAACTGACCATGGAGTAATGCACTGTCGAAGACACGGGTCAAACTTTGATTCAATCATCTTGAAAGAGAAATGCTTTTTATTACGCTGTGCTGTGTATGAACTTATGCATAGAACAAGAGGGTTATTTTAATCATAGATAAACAGTAATAAATATTAAATAAGGGGTTAATCAACGGTCTAGCGTGCGTTACTCACAGGATTAATGCACGATCGGGGGATAATGCAAGCGATGCACGAGGGCGGAGCCCGAGTGCATCCAGCGATAGCATTAACACCCGGAGTGCATTAATCATGTGAGTAACGCACGCTAGACCGCTGATTAACCCCGTTCATTCATACACTACCATTTGTGTGGGGGAAAAATCATAAAACAAAACATTTTTGGTTACATATAACCAAAGATTTATTAAAGTGATGCCCCGTAATTTTACTGTGCGTTACTCACAGGATTAACCACGGTCAGCTGACCTGAATGGACCAATAGGATTTAGGAATCTTTACTAAGTATGAATGAACAACACTTCACCAGAGCGTACATATATATCCGATGAAAAGGTCGAGAGACAATGAAGGTTGAAAGGTACCACAAGCTACCACAAGGTTTTAAGAGTACGAAACACGGTCATGACGTCACAGATTCACTCTATATGCGGATATATCCATGTAGGGTGGACCACGTAGGCCATAGAGTCATCGTACAGAGGCCTTTTTGACAAACATGTGGGTGTTGAAATAAAGACTTCAAATACACTCCCAAATTAGCCATTCCAAATTCCTGGTTAAAACTTGTATCATTTAGATTCATACTCTTATTAATGTCAAAGTTGACATTATTCACGGACTGTCCGTTTAATACCTCGTGAAGTAAAGGTGAGCGAGCCTCTCAATCATATTGAAATACATAAGTCATTTATCATCGATAATTCTATTCGTTTAGTTAATTATATTTCGCTCTGTCACAAATACCAAATAATATGAGGCACAGTACTACATATCTAGTAACACTACACTTATTTAAGTTAACTGGCATGAAATACTCTTATAATGTAACAGCAAGAAAGAGGGGGGTATTTTGGAAGCAGGACAGGGCGATTAGGACCCTGGAAATAATTTGGACAAAGTGAATCTGTGAAATGAGAACCATATCTGCACTGGTAATAACTTTTGGTGGCTTGCAGTAAGTTCAAATGTCATTTTCTCTCAACCTGTACATCATGTATATATATACTTGGTGAAGTGGTTTTTTGTTTTTTTTGGTGGGGGGTTATCTATCGATAATGTGTAAAGCCTCTTCACTGTTCTTTAAAATGGTCGTCAAGGTAAGAAAGATAGAAAATGGAGGCCGTCTGTTACTTAACAAAACAGCCATATGGACACATGAAAAGATTATTTTGTTAGATGGAGGGGGGGGGTACCCAGTGATATTTCTTGGCCAGAGTGGCATCATTCCAGCTGTGTCTACAATTATCACCTCTTTCTAATCAGAAGGTTTTACACAACGAGTTCACATTGCTAGGTGGTAGCTGTAAAAGCCATCAAAAACTGATAAACAATTAATAATATATTTACTTAATTTTAAGATAATAAAAAGACAATAGATAAACAATCTGTCTTTTAATTTAGTTTCCATAATCGTTTTATCGACTTGTCAATGTCTTTGATTCGACCTCAGTCCCATGATAGGTCATCTCGTCGTAGAGAGGTCTGTAAGGTCTGCATATCTCGTAGCATCCTGACACCTCTCTGCATCTGGTTTCCCTCCACGCTGATGGGCCTAGCCCCCCTGCCCTTAGTCCTCACAGTGGTTATCACCTGGACCTCAGAGTCACCCGATCGTTTCTTGTTGGACGGTCCCTTAGATTTGGTTGGCAAGGCTCTCGTTTTCCTGGTTTTCTTTTCAGATAACTGTGGATCAGCCAATAAAAACCAAAACAAAATAACAAAAGCTGCCGTGATTGGACAGTTTGCTAAAATTGACCAGCTGTGTATAAACTCTAGCTGTGAGATGAATAGTTAAAGCAGGGCACTCCATATTCATCAGACCATTATAACTCCAAAAATGATAAAAAGCATTGCAACCTTTGTTGAGACTTGAATGGAGATGTATCGTACAACATACATGCATGTCACAAAATATACATGATTATATAACAGGATAGCAATGATGTTGTAACCCAATCCTACATTATGTACCTATTCTGCTCCAGTGCGTACATGTTTAACAATCCATGCCTATCCCTAATTCTACATGGGATGTCTGTACTCGGCTACAGTGCGTACATGTTTAACAATCCATGCCTATCCCTAATTCTACATGGGATGTCTGTATTCGGCTACAGTGTGTACATGTTTAACAATCCATGCCTATCCCTAATTCTACATGGGATGTCTGTATTCGGCTACAGTGCGTACATGTTTAACAATCCATGCCTATCCCTAATTCTACATGGGATGTCTGTATTCGGCTACAGTGTGTACATGTTCAACAATCCATGCGTATCTCTAATTCTACCTGGGATGTCTGTATTCGGCTACAGTGCGTACATGTTTAACAATCCATGCGTATCTCTAATTCTAGGTGGGATGCCTGACTGTACATAACTTACCTGCTCTTGGTGTCTCTTCAGTTTAGATATCTGTTGACCTTTCAACTCCATCCTCCTTACCAGGTGGTCAAGCTCTCGCTCCAGGTCCTCTCTGAGATTACTGTCCTCTGCCTCTTGAATCTGCTTGGCAAGCTCTTGATGTTCACTAGAACAAAACAAACATAAATGTAGAATCCCAAATGCAAACAGAAATGAAATGTTATCTCGATTAATGATGACCGTCATACACCTAGGAGGAAAGACGATCGGGGGAGGAGGGCGAGGGTGCTGTATCCAGCTTGCAAAGAAAGGATAAAGGATGCCTCCTCACAAACCCGAAACAGCCTCTTGCCGCTCAAATGTTTAATATGTGAGATACAAGGGAATACGAGCCACGGGTGCATTCACAGTCAACTTGAGATTCTAGTCACACTGATTATTCGTGAAACGAGAGATAGACACAAGGCGTTGTATCTGATCCTCAAAGTGGACTGATGTCAGCTGTCCATTTTATTCTTAAATGAGACTTCCATTCCAAATAAGCCATTTACAAATACATTTTCTATTTAACTCAAGAGTGAAACTTTCTTTCTCAGGAATACAACAAAATATTAAACGGATGGGTTATAAATTAAATCTGTAATCTTGATATAAATTACTTGTTAAAAATATCACTGATTTAAATCACAATGTATTTTTTCTTTCTTCCTTTCTTTCAGTTTAAAATAAAAATGATATTTAATAAAAGGAAAAAGTAAATCATTTTAACTTGGTTCAATCATGTACATTGGTGACAAGTACCAGATCTTTTTCTAACATAGTAACAAAAATGTCAACAATAATGGTTAGGGTTTACCATGTTTCTTGGTTATGAAATGATGGAGGGGTTCTAAAGTGAGGGTTGGGTGGGGGGATGTACTCTTCACCCCCTCCCCTCCCCCACCAGTGAAAGGTGAGTTGACAATAGGTGCATCAAATTAATTTTGTTATCAGTTTTAGTGGTGTTTCTTTCTGTGAATTGAAATGACTGTGTATATATCTTTATGTACCATAAGAACCATAACTGTAAACAAGTACAACAGTGGTTAATGACTAAATCTTGCATGTATTCATGACAAACAAAGAAACGAAAAGAATAAAAGAAAAGTCTACCCAGGGCATACTACCCCCTGGTACCAGGGGATTGCATAGAGCGTGCACAAGCACAATAGGCTGTTACTGGCTTCCAACCAACATAAGAAGAAAAAAGAAAAAAAAAGATAAAAAGAAATTAATCATTTACAGATATACACGAACAATATCCAACTTTCTATTGTAATTGAGATCAATAAAGACCATGCCCCAATGATTTATTGTAGGACACTTTTCATGAAAAAGGACAAGAAAAAATCAAAAAAAAAAAAAAATGAAAAAAAAATTGTGTGCGTATGGTGAAAACCATTGAATTTTAAAAAGTACCAAATAGTCAGTGTAATGGTTATATTGAATCTGTTTGTTCCAACGAAAACAATTAAGTATGAACCCCACTACTGTATATATGAAACACAAAAAAAAATAATAAAAGGCCTGTTTATTCATAAACGGTAACCGCAGACTGGTTCTGTTAAATCTAAACTTAGGCATTTAGAATTGTAAGAAAAGTCAGCCTAAGCCTAAAGACATGTCATTTTCTTATGCCTGGGAAAGTTCAAAGTACTAAATTGACGTCATGGTGCAAGCTCGGCAGCTCCTCGCACGATGGAAAAAAAAAGAAGAAAAAAAAGTCACCACTCTGTGTATTAAATAACAAATAATATCATAACAACTGGAGCAAGTATTAAAGAGAAAAAAAACATTTCCATCCATTTTACATCATAAAAAGTCGGAAGATTGACAGTCTCACATCAAGACAGTACATCAGTCAAGCCCTGGTCATTGGTAATGTTGTCACACCCACACACGCCCTCTCAGGGCACTGTGCACCACATCTGCGTGTTCCCTACGGGACATCAAACAGGGCGTGGCCACAATCCGGTGAGCACCGGTTGACCTGCATGGAAGGTTTCCCATATGAACACCTGCTGTAAAGGAGGAGAGGCAATTGGGATCGTAACGTTGCCCAAGGACATCAGGTATATGCTCTGACCAGGACTCGAACCAGCAACCCTTAGATTGCAAGATGCAATGCCCATTAGGTTAACCCTTTTTGGCCACAGTAATCTCCTGTAATTTGAGGTAAGTGTTGCATTACTGAGATAGGAGACCAGAGGCTTAGTGATTCCTCACCGCAATTTTTACATGCGAAAATTGAACTTAAAACTGTGCACATAAGATCCTTGTACTAAATTAGGTGCATCGACATTCCGAGTACAAAATAAATTTGCTTTACCTTTGGAGTGAACGCTTCTAAAAGGTTTTCAGAATTTGACCAATGGTGACCTCCAATGACCATTGAACTCACGTTGATATCCACATATCAAGTATCAAATTCACCCAACATTTTGCCATCAAAGTTATGAAGCTATTCCTCCTTTCGTTATGAAAGTATTATTTCTGAAAAGCTGCCTAGTGGTTAGTGCTCTGTAACTAGAAGAATAACATAAACTCCATTTCTAGATTTCAACCCCCCACCTCAGAGAGCAATTTTTCTTCTGCTCTTTTCCTCCACCCTGCCCCCCTCCCCCCCCCCCCCATTCTGAATTTAAAATATTAGGTAGCACTCAGTAACTGAGAAATTCAGACAAGCTCTATGTCCTGAGCTCAACTCCATGTGAGAGCATTTTGATTTTCTGCTTTTTTCCTCCTTCCATTCTGAAGTTGAAATATTAGAAACGAGCATTATTTTTCATCAGTTGCTGTGGCCAAGTTGGTAGTTCTCTGTGACTGAGAGAGTCAGACAAGCTCCATGTCCTGAGTTCAAATCCACATGAGAGCATTTTTATTTTCTGCTCTTTTCCTGCTTCCATTCTGAATTCTGAAGTTGAAATATTAGAAATGAGCATTATTTCTCATCAGTTGCTGTGGCCAAGTTGGTAGTTCTCTGTGACTGAGAGAATCAGACAAGCTCCATGTCCTGAGTTCAAATCCACATGAGAGCATTTTTATTTTCTGCTCTTTTCCTGCTTCCATTCTGAATTCTAAAGTTTAAATATTAGAAACGAGCATTATTTCTCATCAGTTGCTGTGGCCAAGTTGGTAGTTCTCTGTGACTGAGAGAATCAGACAAGCTCCATGTCCTGAGTTCAAATCCACATGAGAGCATTTTTATTTTCTGCTCTTTTCCTGCTTCCATTCTGAATTCTGAAGTTTAAATATTAGAAACGAGCATTATTTCTCATCAGTTGCTGTGGCCAAGTTGGTAGTTCTCTGTGACTGAGAGATTCAGACAAGCTCCATGTCCTGAGTTCGAACTCCAGCCAGAGCCTTTTACTTTTCTGTTCTATGGAAAAGGTGGAAGTATAAAGGTAAGAAACGAAGTTTTCCCATTAGGAACCAAAATGGTGTAGTTGGTAGTTCTGCCAACAAGCTATTGGACTTTCCTGATTTCCTGTTTGCTGGGTTCAAGACCAGGTTGGGGAGAGTAAAAGGAGTAAAAGGAGAAAGGTGAGAGGTGAGAAAGGGAGAGGAGAAGGGAGAGGTGAGAAAGGGAGAGGAGAAGGGGGAGTAGAGGAAGGGTGAGGCGAGAAGGGGACGAGGGTGAGGCGAGAGGGTGAGGAGGCGAGAAGGGGAAGAGGGGGTGAGGTGAGGTGGGGTGAGGCGAGAAAGGGGAAGAGGGCGAGAAGGTGAGGCGAGAAGGTGAGGCGAGAAGGGTGTGGCGAGGAGGTGAGGAGGCGAGAAGGGTGAGGCGAGAAGGAAGCAGAGGGTGGGTGAGGCGAGAAAGGGTAAGTGATCACGCGGCCAAGGAGTTCGCCGGTACCCCCTCCCCCTGACAAGGTTCCCACGCGGCCAGGTGAGTTCGCCGGTACCCCCTCCCCCTGACAAGGTTCCCAAGTGGCCTCCCTATCCCAGACAAGGATCAGCGGAGAAAATGTTTTAGAAAAAAAGACTAAGTCCAAACAAGTGGATCTTTAAATATTTAAAAAGCAAATCTTGTAAGAGTTTCCTCTAATGGTCTAGTGGTAGAGCAGAAAGTTTTGCATCACAGGGTCCCTGGTTCAAAACCAACTTCTGCTTTTACTTTTACTTCTTTTAGTAAAAGAACTTTGCCAAGAAAAAACCAACACAAGAAAAACAAAACAAACAGCTGAATTTTCTCACCTTCTTTAGCAGCTTATGCAAAACACAACTATAAAAGTTTATATATTTTAAATATATATATTCATATAGATATATCTTATAGACATATAGAAATATACACAAATATGTTTATATAGATATATAAATAAACACAAAGGGAAAAAAGTCAATACATGCATGAAAATACATCCAATTAGAACCAAACATTGCAATACAAAGAGATGAGTTTAGTACTCCTTCAGGGATGTGCTCAGGAATAGTTGAGTGCCGGGCGGGTTCGGATGGGCCGAGGTAGTGTGATCTACGCCCTGGGGAGGGGTCTAAGGGGTGTGGGTCTTCTCCCTTTTGGAATTTTTTTGGCAAATGAGGGAAGCTTAGATGGCAAACGGTGCTATCTGTTTCCTATTTTGGAGCTAACTTCTGTGCCAAGTATTCACCCAAATGTTGGTAATGGCAAAATTTTTTAAACTAATTTAGAACTGCTGGGCGCAGCTGCCAGGTATGGGCACATCCCTGCATGTAACAATTCCTTAGAAGATAGTGAGGGCAAAGAATTGCTAGAGAAGTGTAACATCATTTGCTGCATACATATACTTATGCTTTACAGTAGAGGAAATTTGCTTCACACTGTATCTATGCTTTACTAGAGAACACATGCTTCACACTGTACCTATGCTTTACTAGAGAACATTTACTTCACACTGTTCCTATGCTTTACTAGAGAACATTTGCTTCACACTGTACCTATGCTTTACTAGAGAACATTTACTTCATGCTGTATCTATGCTTTACTAGAGAACATTTGCCTCGTATAGTATTTATGCTTAACTAGAGAAAACTTGCTTCACATTGTATATATCTATGCTTTACTAGAGAACATTTACTTCACACTGTATCTATGCTTTACAGTACTAGAGAACATTGGCTTCACACTATATCTATGCTTTACTAGAGAACATTTGCTTCATACTGTATCTATGCTTTACTAAAGAAAATTTGCTTCACACTGTACCTATGCTTTACTAGAGAACATTTGCCTCGTATGGTATTTATGCTTAACTAGACAAAACTTGCTTCACATTGTATATATCTATGCTTTACTAGAGAACATTTACTTCACACTGTATCTATGCTTTACTAGAGAACATTTGCTTCATATCTATGCGTTACTAGAGAACATTTACTTCACACTGTATCTATGCTTTACAGTACTAGAAAACATTTACTTCACACTGTATCTATGCTTTACTAGAGACCATTTCCTTCACACTGTATCTGGTTTGTATACTTTACTGTTAAATAGATACTTAAATCTGTTAATTTTCTTTCACGCCAATTTCTTTCACGCCAAATCAGTTCATCAACAGGACTTTATTCCACCCCAGTTAGCACCCTTGAACTGCCTGTCCCGAAACCATTTGTCAAAATCAAAACATGGTAATGATAGACAAAAGCATATAGTACCGACTAGGATTTACCATAAATTTCTACAAGCAAACGACTGCATAATAACTCGCTAAGTCTACTTAGCAAAAGTATCAATTAATTCAGCTCTGTATACTTTGAACATTTTAGTAAAAAAATAAATTTAAAAAAATGATAATTATTGATGGGACTTTTAAGAATTTTACTTAATTGTAAGAATGTTATTTAGTACCTACAATGGCAACAAAATTTCAACAACAAAAATGTTGCAATACAAATGTTACGTCAATGTAAACATTTGTCCTTACCGTGTATGATTCTAGACATGTGTACCTGTTGCAGATTAAACTGACTGTGGCAAGCAAAAAATAAAAATAAAAATATATAAATAAATAAAAAAAATTAAAGTTTGCAGAAAATATCAAGATTATTCATCTCAAAAGCACCAAAACACTCTGGCAAGGATAACAATAAAGCAAAATGTGGTCAAATTTTGCCAAAAAATGCATTTCTCATTACGACAGTTCCTAGCGTAACACTATGACAATCAGGAGGTTTTTTCAAAGGTCAAATGGATCTATCACTTAATTATGTATCACTTAACAAATAAAATAATACAACATAACAGCTATAGCCATAGCTATAGCTGTATATGGTCTTTCTAACCATGTGAAAAAAAATTAAGTTTGGCCTTATATTGTATTTCTGACATATGATTAACAAATCATCGTCGTTATGGCGTGACGTAAAATGGACACGACTTTTTACACAAAATTGAATATATCAAAACTCTGTGAAGCTTTAAGAGCTTTTACGTCGAAGTTTCCTTATCATGTTCTGCAATGTCTTAGCTCCAATATGATGCCCAAAATGTGATAATTGATTCATTATTAATGCAATTAAGCAATGAAAAACTCAGTCAGTGTACCGAGATGGCGTGACTGTTACCGCGTGACTGTCACAGCGTGACAGATAAATTGCCCACAAAGAGTCTGTGTAAAATTATGGCACAATTAGAAGTGATTGAAAACCAATTTTGTTTTCAGTGGCAGTGAAGCCAGCCTGAAAGTTTCTCCTATCTTTCTGATGATTCCTAGAATGAATATTTTACCTTTTTTGTTAAAAATTCCAAAAAATTCCCTAATTATGAGTTGAAAATCAAATTAGCATATATAAAAGTCAATACAAATTCACTGAACCTGAAAATGTGCAAATTTTCACGTGTGAAACTATACCGTTAAAGTTACAACACTTGATATTTTTGATGTTTTCTGTAAAATGAACACATACAGCATATTCAGGAATGTGTATACAGCTGAGATGGAATGTTACACTGCCAGTTAAATGCAGAAAGTGTTGAACTTCATATCATATCATATTATCATTTTTGTACATTCTCCTGAGCATTTTATGCTTGTTGCAATTCGGTTAAAACAAGAAAATTTTAAGGTTCAATGTATATATATTGGCAATATTTGCAAAGTATAAATTAAAAAAAATGAAAACTTATCACTTATCACAGTTTACGCACTTATGAAGGGACTACTGGGGGAGAAAAATCAATAATTAACATTACGGCATGACAGATTTCAAGTACAATTAATTGAGGTCAAAGAACTGTAACAAATTATATCGTTCACAAAAATGGAGTTGTTACATTACATACCAACCCTCTTTTATAACATTTATGTTCGTTATCTCTGTAAATAATATTTCACCTTTTAAGTATTTTCTGCATCAATTATCGCAACTAAAATTAAACTAATTAAAAGCACCAATCTCAATAGTAGAATGACACATACATTACGCAGATTAGGAAATTTAAATTCTTAGCTTAAAATTGATACCAAAATTTGTAATGAATAAATCAGTTAGAAATTTTAGGAGTCATGTCTTATTTTGCTTTAAACTGCCCATTACTTAAACGAGACAAATTTTTCTGTTTTCTGTTTTAATATCCAGATAGTGAAACACAACGTTGAGGTGTTAACTAATGCCGACTTCAAGTGAGCAACAACCTTCCTGTGCCACTTTGGACCTACCTATCTAGTACAAAGTTCATCATCCAAGCTTTACTGTTGCTGTCGGCCTCAACCAATTTCAATAGCATTAATGAGCTGACCAAAGGGGGATCTAATTACCAAGTATTAATCTCAACTAAGCTGAACTTTTCTAGGTTCTTGTGTTCAGTTTCAGACTCTGACCTCTGTCGACCAGACACGACCTATGACCGCTACAAAAAACAACATGTTCCTTGTCTTGAGGTGGGATCTTCATGTGAAGTGTGACCGTCAACGCAAGCTCCTCTTCTGGGGTGATCGTGTTTACAAGGTTTTTAAGACTTTGACCTGTGTTGACCTCGCATTTTCTTTGACCTCAACAGAAGAATTTTTTCTTTACTACAAACGGTAGCTCTAAATGTATGAACACCAAGCAAAATGTAATTCACGAGTTAACTAACTCCACGCTATTCAGACTTTGACCTTTGTTGATGTCAAATGACCTTTGTCCTCCACCAGTTTCAATTGAGATCTTAGAGAATCTACATACAACAGAGAAGCTACATACCAAGTATAAACTACAGCTCTATGATGTACTATTTGAGCTAAACATGTTTAAAACCTTTTCATATTTTTGATCTCTGTTGACCTCAAATGACCTTTGACCTCCAGCAATTGCAATGTGGATCTTGTACTCGACATGGGGGAACAATATACCATGTACATGAGCTTCAAACAAGACATACGTTTTGAGTAAATTTTTTTTACAAAATTATCAGGCTGACCTCTGTGGACCTCAAATGAATAATAGAATTTGAAAACACTTTGTTCAAAAGAAGTATACATTGTACAGACAAAATGTACCCGTGTCAGATTACACTTAAATTGTTTACAAATAAGTACCGTCATATCTACAAAATGATTGGAATAAATACAACTACAGGAGCATTTTTTTAGTCCTCTTGTTCCCCCCCCCCCCACCCCTACCCCTACAAAACCAGGTTTGTAATTTATTCCATTCCATGTCTTGCTGGATCATTCGGCTGCTTCTTTGCATCAGTACAAAGAAAGTCGCACAATCAAATGATACTTATTTTGTTTCAAATACAATACCTCCTAAATCATGTTGAATTTTCGCAGAAACTCCAAAGACTTCAACAGTTTATGCAAGTGGACCTTTTGTTTATACCCCACCTTACTTGCTACCATTCTAAGAAGGTAAAATGATTTGAAGATAAATTGGTTGAACTTTTGAGAAATTTTGATATGAAATTCAATTGTAATTTTGAGGATAAATTGAAACTGAACAGTCTTAAGTTTGCAATAATAGACACAACTTTGAAAGGAATTAGTGATATTTTCAGATAACTACTGTCAAAATTTAGAAATTGAGAGTCAATTTGTCGACCCTTACTACAAAAATACCATAACAAAATTATGACGTGAAAGGAATTCAAGAAAAAGTCGAAATGAATTGAAGAAATTTTAATATTTTAGGTGTACAGTGGTCCAATGTTGAGATGAAACCTAGGAATTTCAGTATAATTTATGGCAATTACAAGGTTAAAATTCCCAGAAAATATTCAGAACTATTGAGATAAAATTATAAAATAGTATGTTGACACTTTCTGTCCCATCTTGGTCACAGTAGATCTACAAAGGTGACATTTTCAACTGGCCACCATTTTCTGCCTCCCCATCCTCCCACATCCCCCTCTTCCCACACCCCCCCCCCCACATCCCCCTCCCCCACATCCTCATTTTACAATAGGATCATTCCATGTCAAATCAAAAATGGCTGTTGCCAGACCCTCTCGAAAAATTACCACCCTCATTGCATGATACAGTAAGTGCACCATGAAATAAGCATATTCTGAAAATTTTATTTGCATTGCATCAAAATTGGCCGATTCATCACACTTTAAAATTCTGAAAACAAATATTGTAGCCCACCATGGCATTTCGGGATTTTCTTGATTTTGGAGGTCTCATTTCTCAGCAATTAAACATCCTACTATCTTTATATTACAGAAGCCTATAGAATATATCCCATAGAAATGGAAAATAAAAATAATTAGGCTATGCAAGCATTTTCTTGAGGAGTCTTGCCGAAATATATCAACAAAAAGTTTTTTTTGGCAAATTACATACAATCATTTGTCGTGTTATTACCCTTCCATATTGGTTAGAATTTTTAGGGAAGTCATTTTACATTAAGTAATGGCATTAGTAATGGCGAATTAGTCAGGCAAGCTAAGAACTTTATTTTAATAACCAAGGAGAATTTTTTTAAACTATTGATTTCCTTTAGCTACAACATGCAATTTAGTTTTCTTTCAGTTGGTGCCCGAAAAATTCTCAGCATATTGACAGAATTTTCAGAAAAATATTTGCTTGGGGGGCTGCAGCACCCCCAGCCTCCTACACCTATGGAGTTATGTCAACTTAAAAGTGTCAAAATATTCAATTTTGGTATTTTTCGCTAAAAAATGTGCTATTTTGAGTGATTAATTGCTCCTTAACTATTGCTTCAGGGTACTTGATTCTTTCAGAGCTTATTTTGTCCAGTCCAAACAATGCAATTAATGATTACAATGCTTTCCTTTAATATAGTTGAAAGTTTTGCAGCTCTAAAGTTGCTATATTTGATTCAGCATGAGGAAGGGGTTTTGATGCCAATGTTTTACGAACCAACCATGTTATAGCTGTAAGGGATTTAATTTTAATTATAACTATAAAGTTTTTACAACTTGTACTGTCTGCTTCTGGTGTAATTCACTTAATTAAAAGACTTCACTTTAAACTGAATGTCAATCAGTACATGCATGTACAGTGTGTGCAGTACATGTGTATGTATACAGTGTGTATAAGTGCTAGGTGTAAAACATAGTCTTGTGGCACTCATTATAGTTATCCAAATGGATCCCAACCAAACATGAAATTAGCCCAGCCATTTTCACTGTTTCAGAAAAGTAAGTACATAAATTTATTCATAGTATTTTAGTATCCTCTAAGGGTAAAGGTGCATCCATCATAGAGGCAGCTTCAGACGAGACTACAATATCGCTTGTGATAAATCGGCCAATTTTGAGGCAATACAACTGCAATTTTCAGAATATGCTTATTGCATGGTGTTCCAAGCATACAATAAATTTGATATTTGTTAGAAGTTTAGTACTTAGTAAAAAAGTTTAGTAGAAAAAAAAGATCAGGAGGGACACTCAAGTCCCCATCAAGGACCCTATAGAGAGAGAAAACCTGAAGACACAAACACTCAGACCCGATTACAATGCTTAAAGTGCTTGTCCAAAGCATTCTTAAACCCATTCACACTACTTGCAAGTACAACTTTCTCAGGCAAACCATTCCACTCATTCACAACCCTATTAGAAAAAAGAGTTATGCCAAATATTAATCCTACTTTGTGACTTTTGGAGTTTAAGAGAATGACCTCTGGTACAACTACTATTAGCAAACATGAAAAAGTCAGTGAAGGATAAATTGTCAAAATCATACACAATCTTGGAAACCTGAATCAAGTCACCACGTAACCTCCTATGCTCCACTGTGGTGAGATTCAACAAATGTCCTCGGTACAAAACCAACTCGATTCAACTCGGTACAAAACCAACTCGGCAAATACCAACTCGGTACAGTACCGAGTTGGTATATACCAACTCGGTACAGTACCGAGTTGGTCATGACCAACTCGGTACAGTTTACTTAGCTATTTTTGCATCGAAAATGCATTTTTTTTTTAACGTGTAATTCCCTATGCAAAAAACTTCATACACGTTCTGACGTTGGTAATAGAATTTAGCTATGTAATTGGGTATGCTAATGTTCCGTTTTGTAGTTAAATAATTAGAAATTTGCTGAACTTTTAAAGAAATGTTTTGCTTAGTTCTTTGTCATTTTGTGGTCTATTTGGCTGTCGAACTTGTTTTCTGGAACAGTTTGAGACTTACATATTAAGTTAGGAGCCATGGAAATGTTATTTAACAAAAAATTCTTGCATAAGTTGCTGGATATGGTTTTTTTAGTTAGATTGTCATAAGGCACAGTCTTAGTTAGATTGTCGTAACGCACAACACTTTGCAAATTATACATAATGTAAATACACAAGAGTCAATGATGATCGTTTAAATCGTTTTCTTCTGTCATTCTTACTTTACTTAATTTTTCAATTAATGAGCCTTTTTAAGCATCCTCCCTGTTTTAAAACTAATATATAAAAAAAAACATTCTAGGCCTAGATCCTACTGAATGTTCCTTTCACATACCATTAAATCATGAAAGTCATCACGTTAAAAATCCGAATATTTAAAAATCCTGCATTATAAAGTCTTTATCACTGTAAATTGAAAATTATTGTCCCATCCTTTATTTTACATATCCATTATCAGAAGCCTGTTTTAAACTTCGCCCTTGAACTTTTAAACTCATAGAAATTCCAACGTAGTATTTTTGAACAATTTAAAAAAAGGATTTTTAACAAATTTAAAACTGTAAATTCCGTTCCCAAATTCCAACATAGTTTTTTATAACAATTTAAGAGCCATAAGAAATACAAACTCTGGTCATATTAAACGATTAAAAAAAAAGTGTACCGAGTTGGTCATGACCAACTCGGTACAGCTTTTACCCTACCAACTCGGCGGTCATACTAATTAGCGTCAACAGGCCCATTTCACGACAACTCAAGACAACAAGTTTAAAATACAATCAAATACAATGGTTGTAATCAGAGTGTATCTGGAAACACATTTAAAACTGACTGAACACATCATGCATACATATTTTTCACGGGAAAAAATGTTTTTTTCGTAACCATAGTCAACTTTCTCCGTCCGTTGAATTGGACCGCACCATTATGATATGGGTGAGTTTGTGTTAGGGTTTGGGAACTACCTTTGTGTACAGTGTCGGTAAGGTGGGTTGACGTAGTAAGAAAGTGCCACCAAAGTAGTATGATGAATGAACTCCAAATCAATCAAATCATTGAATGTTTATAAAATAATGAATATTTCTTATTGTTTTTCAATTGAAATTTACATATGTTTTTATAAATTTTTACAGAGTCTTGCTTACTATCATTTTGCCTGGTTTTATTATTCTCTCCGTGTATTTTATTCTGTAATGGTGCGGTCCAATATCATTGCGCAAGAGCAATAGCATCAGGTCGTCCAATTCTACGGACGGAGAAAGTTGACGATTTTTACGCCAAAAACATTTTTTCCCGTGAAAATATGTATGCACGATGGTTCCAGTCAGTTTTAAACGTTTTTCCAGATACACTCTGATTACAACCATTGTATTTGATGGTATTTTAACTTGTTGTCTTGAGTTGTCTTGAGTTGTCGTGAAATGTGCCTGTTGACGCTAATTAGTACGACCCTTTTCAGACATATTTAAACTCAAGAAGAGACAAGGTTGTTTTTATAGTTTGTTCTTTTTCTTCCATTTAATGCTATACACAGTTAGTTTACAGTCTTACATCATTGTTGTCCCACAGGTGATTTGCTACGGGCTAAGCCTGCCCCTCTCAGAACATGAGGCTTTAAGACACTGTGTGAGTGTTTACTGTGAGTGGTTAGCAGTCCTGACCATACCTCACCAATCACTGCCATCGCCTCTCTTCAGAGACCCAAATCTGTACGCACAGAAAATATGCCAACACTTTGTGAATCTGTTCAAAGTTAAAGATCAAGGTACAGTATTT
>JAIPMN010005712.1:0-26827 GCA_020650975.1 Apostichopus californicus
CCTTCATGTATAGAACCATTACCAGTTATGTTGGTTGATAAGTTGGGCATGTACGGGTGTCCAGTTGGTCTTTTTACATTTTCTTTTCTTTCTTTTCTTTGGGGGGGGGGGCAATTAGATTTTTCAATTATAAGGAATTGTGTGACAGATCATTGTGATATTAAGCTTGAAAGAAGATATAGCTATGATTACCTCATCAGATGACTGGAAGTTAAGTACAGTGTGTTTGTTTATCTTTGTCAATTCAAAAATACTTGAAATATTGTGAATTTCTTGTTTGCAACAACAATGTGCAGATTTTGCACAGAATTGGCGTGGTGCTGTTAACTGAAGAACCTATTGATTTTGGATATTTTCTAGAATCATGAATAATAATGAGTTGGCAAAACATTTAAACAATTATGCAAGCTGTAACAATGCATAACTGCTGCAAATGCTTAAAGAAACTTTCAGTAGGAATCAATGTACTGTTTTGTCATTTAAAACTAGTTCATCACATATTGACTAGTACTTCTATACAGATGGATGATCAGAGGATGGATGCAAGGAAATTCTTTCCAGGGGCCCATCATACTTACTGGCATATCACCCAGATAGGACAGACAATAGACCACACACAGAAGCTAGGGAGAACATAGCCTGCTACAATTTTGCTGAACATGATTCTCATGATAACATTGACATAAACAAAGCTGCTTCTGAAACAGGGGCAGAATATGGTTGTTACCACTTCAGTGAGGGTACAAGAAGGTCAGTTACAGTATTTACATAATTCTTCAAATCCAACTTCAGTTATCCTCTTTACAGTTCAAGAATGCAATGAACTCGTGGAAAAGCATTGTCAGTCAATTTGAGGAAAAAGCAAATCCTTTTCTACAAGAAATAAAAGATGGTAAACTGCTGATTGCGGAAAGGCTGATGGAGTTCAGAGTCTCCTTGAAAGACTGAAGTCTCCATTCAATGAGTTTGACACAATATATGCCGAACAAATACTTACATGAAAATGGTTGTAAAGTATTACCTGTTGAGAAAAACTAGGAAAGACCTCCAAAGTTCACACTGAGAGATTCACAGGGAGAATTTATCAAGAGGGACGTTATCAGTCCATTCAGTACATCCCAATGAAAGAAACATTCATTAGGTTTCTTGAGCAACCTGGAGTAATGGAAAGTATCTTGAATGTGAATGCCTCACAAAATGGTCTGCTTACTTCATACCTTGATAGTGAACATTCCAAAAAGTCAAAGACGGTAATGTTGGTGAACCTTTTCTTCTCATATTACTATATGTTGACGATTATGGCAATTGGAAATTAGCTTATGGGCACCCGTAGATAGCAAGTCGATCATACGATGAAACTGCCATTACCTTAACTGTGTCGCTATTTGCATACGTCACTGCATACATACATGTGAATAAAGGTGCATTGATTTGATTTGAATTGATTTGAAAAAACTTTATTTCAACCATCGTCGCTTAACATAATAAATATGAATCGTTATAAAATCATGTGGGATAAAGTGTACCTTTAAGCAGCTTAAAACTTAAGAAATGATGAATGTAAATGATAAAATAGGTTGAGGGGAATCCAAAGAAGCTATAACTAGCTTAAGTAAGATGTTACAAATTATAAGTAATAATATGTAAGAAATTAGCTTATGGGCACCCGTAGATAGCATCAGAGAAGTCGATCAAATGATGAAACTGCCATTACCTTAACTGTGTCGCTATTTGCATACGTCACTGCACACATACATGTTAATAAAGGTGCATTGATTTGAATTGAATTGATTTGAAAAAACTTTATTTCAACCATCGTCGCTTAACATAATAAATATGAATAGTTATAAAATCATGTGGGATAAAGTGTACCTTAAAGCAGCTTGAAACTAAAGAAATGATGAATGTAAATGATAAAATAGGTTGAGGGAAATCCAAAGAAGCTATAACTAGCTTATGTAAGGTCCCCTATAGGAACAAAAGACAGATATAGGGAAAACAGACAATAGAAAACATCAACAATAGACAATAACAATTAATTATGCAGATGCAAAAAGTATAACACAAAGGCAAATATCAAATTAATAACAAGTTAGTCGTCGGTTGAATACTACACTAAATGCAGATTGGTGTGCGATAAAAAATATCGCTATTACTCCATTACACACTGCCTAAATCAAAGCGATCTTTTACGCAATGAAATGGTTGTAAAAGCATCTATCTTTCAAGAAATACTAGCAGCAACAACAGCAAACTTGTCTCAAAACACCTTAAATTAATATCGACAATTGCGAAATACCTTTTAGGAAAAGTCACCCAGGAAAGAACATGTGCACGAAAAACCAAACAACCGAACGACTAATCCGCTCTCCACCCCAGTTCCCATGCATTGGGACTGTGACTGTGTGACCATCGTCAGGTGTGTATCACGATTCCCCTCGAAAGGGGAACAGATACCACACATGATCTTAGCCAAAAGGCCGAGAAGCGATTGCGAAATACTTTTTAAGAAAAAGTCGCCCAGGAAAGAACCTGGGCACGAAAACCAAACTACCGAACGACTGATCCGCTCTCAACCCCAATCGCCTTGCAGCGGGACTGTGACTGTGTGATCATCGTCGGGTGTGCATCACCATTCCCCTCGAAAGCGATTGCGAAATGCGACGGAAAACTCCCAATAGCACCGCTGTATGTACAACTAAGTATACCTTTTTGAACGTAATGTATTAGCAAAAGTAGGCATCTTATGACGTGCTGAAGCCAATGAGACTTCGTTCGCGAATTTTATTTGATTCTACGGAAAACCATAAGGTAATTCCCAATTGCAAACAGCCTCATATTCTTATGAGTTGTAACGCACGGGGTATCTAATAGGCTGGAGAGTGGGAGATACGGTAAATTATAAAACACGGTTTTCACAATTTGATCTCTGGTAACTCCAAATGACCTTTAACATCCACAAAAAACAATAGGCTACTTGAACTTAACGTATTAGAACTAAATACTAAATATCAGATTGGCCCAAGCTTCCCTTCTTGAGATATTGTGTTTACAAGGTTTTCAAAATTTGACTTCTAGTGGCCCCAAGTGACCTTTGACCTTTAAAAAAAACAACAGGGGTGTTGAATCCAACGTGTCACTACCATACTAAATATAAGACTGGTGCAAGGTTACCTTCTTGAGATATCGTGTTTATAAGGTTTTCAAAATGTGACCCCTCGTGACCCCCAAAATACATTTTATCTCCACTAAAAACAACAGGGATCTTAAACTCGACGTGTCACACCTACATACTAAATATGAGATGGTTCAAGCTTCACTTCTTTGAGATATCGTGTCAACGATGTTTTCACAATTTGACCGCTGGTGACCCCAAATGACCTTTGACATGCTCTAAAAACAATAGGGTTCTTATACCTAATGTGGTACACCTACCCCCGCCCCCCCCCCAAAAAAAAACATTGCTCCAAGCTACCCTTCTTGAGATATCGTGTTTACAAGCAGGGCGTCACACACACACACACACCCATACACATACACACACATACTTGTCATCGAAACCAAAAATATGATGAATTGATAACAACTTTGACGAGTTTGGTTTTTAGGCCATCAGCTTTAACCTCTGAGGATGATATGCAACTACTCAAATTATAATATGAGATATATCAGTTAATTTCAAGATTGGTATAGTTTGACATTTAAGAACAGTTGGAACATTCCGCAAAGGTAAACAGAATATCAGTAAGAAATGATACATTACTATGATGGGGATCAAGGAATGTTTTAAAGGATGTCTTCAGATATTTGCAACACTTTCTTGCTGTCGCAAAACACTACCACTATGTGCACTTCGCAAATTACAACATGTTTGAAAAACCTTTAAATGTAGTATTCGTCAAATTGTTAGTAGCCACTGACGTCATAAACATACTGTCACTCAGCAGGTGTGCAGGTTGAATCTTTCGGATGACAATACCGGACGTTATCTCTAATGAAGAACTGAAGAAAAAACACGAGATACAAATGTGATTATTCATCACTGTGCGCTTTTCAAAATATAATTAAATATTTTGATGATAGATGGCTATAGAATATATTCCATTTTT
This sequence comes from Apostichopus californicus, assembly GCA_020650975.1. Taxonomy (NCBI): domain Eukaryota; kingdom Metazoa; phylum Echinodermata; class Holothuroidea; order Aspidochirotida; family Stichopodidae; genus Apostichopus; species Apostichopus californicus. The sequence continues at coordinate 4,110 of JAIPMN010005712.1, forward strand.
TTGTTTTGCGATCTCTCTATGGTTGTTCATGTCACTTAATCTTCAGAAATCTTTCAATCTAATTTTCTTAGTACTATTATCTCATCATGTTATACAAAACTATGACACATTTGCTGGGATAACAGGGCGAGGAGGGGATTTCTGATTGGTTACTTACTTATGAATATTCTGCCTGATTAAGTTTAAATCCTTCCCCTTAGGAAGTTTTATTGTCAGAGGCAGATACCGATGTAATCCAGACACAAACTGATTTCTAATATTGTTAACCAGGAACACATGATTTTTCAACAGGATAGCATTCTTGTATACAGAACTGATAATATCTTATTGTACATGTATCGCATTAGGTCCCTCATCATACTGATATGTTAACCTTTAAACTCACCTCAATATATAGTACATTTCCATCTGGTCCTTTAACTATCCTAAGAAAGGAAAGCAATATATTGTGAGAGTAACTTAATGCGTTTTAGCATTCAGTTTGACCTCTTGTATTGGAATTGGGAGGGGGGGGGGGGTAAATATTGTTTTTAAATGCCAACGATTATTTCAATATTGAAATTTACGGGAAAGTTGTGTGTGTCTTTGGGGGAGGGGGAGGAGTAGGGAGGGATAAACAGTTAAATGTTTGTTTATATAGGCTTACTTTAATCAACACTATTAGTCACAAGAATAGCTGACAAGTGCATAATATCATGTCCCATTTTTTTATTTCGATTAAGAATCAAATAGATGTTAGCTGTACTGTAAGGACGAGTGGTATACAATCAGGACAGTCTTACTCTGTCATGCTAACTCTGAAGTTGTGTTCAAGTAGTTGTCGATGAAAGCCTCACCATACAGTGTTCATTTACTGTATAATGATAATCAATGACGTCATATGCTGCTTCTACAGTACCATTGTCCATGCCTATGTGTGACATTTAGACGATTCTTACCTCTGCAGGTCTTGTCTTTACTTGTGGAGTCTCAGTCGCCACCACACCTTCCTGTCTTGAGGTTTCGCTCTCTGAATCCTGAGAGAGGTCGAAAGATGCCACGATGAGCAGTTATCTTATTAATTTAGTTTCATTAATATCTTATAGGCAGTGGCATGAAACCTGAAGGGGAAGCGGGAGACCTAGGTCCCAAAATATCTGTAACCCTCTCCCCCCCCCCCCCCCAAAATAAATAATTGCGATAATTTTGTTTTAAAGGTGTTGCCTGCCCATCTCCTCCTCCCCCTCATACTAGAAAAGTATTTGGGATCCCCATTATCAGAAGTCTAGCTAGTTCCAGGCTATAGGCCCATCAAGATACAATAATCACAATAACGGCGTGCAGTAACAGCTTCCGTGTAGATTTCTTTATCTCTTCTTCATTTTGTGAAGCATGATGGAGACGTTGTAGAGTGTGTGGTTCAAGATGCATTGAGCTCTTACCAAGATAATGATAGCACCCCCTCTCATAAGAAGTGTGTTCTGCACAATTATATTGTTAATCTTTAGACGGCCCAAAATGTTACTACAAATCTAGCCTCATTACCACTACGTTGACTCAATCAAGAGTTTAAATTCACTTCACCATGATCATTAATTTGTATTGAGTTTCAACGCTAAGTTACTACGTAGGCCTCGTGCACATTGTATTCTTACCACTGAAGTTCTTTGTACTTACTTGTTGAGTCTTAGTTGCTGCCTCATCAAACTGTTTGAAGTAGTCACTGTTCCCATGCTGTGAGAGTATGAAAGATACGAAATATGAGGTAAACATCGCATTATTGATAACAAGGTAAATGACATTAGCTTGTTAACAAAATATTGGTTCGGCAACTAGCAATGTGATATTATCATCTCATCGATGGTCGAGAAAGGTTATTTTTAGCCATGTTCTAAAAAAAGAAGAAATTAAAGTAGTATGAAAGGTGAATTTTCAGAGACATATAGGAATCATTTATCGAGTCAAATTAGTTTTCATGTCTCCAAGAACAACAGCCGATTCCTTCTTGGTTCCGCTCTTCCACAGAACATCTGACTAATATGAGTGAATCGAAGACCAAGATAAACAGATCAATACATTTGTGTGCCGGTGTTGAAACAAGATACAATGTGTTTGGGAAACATGACTTAATCAGTGTCCAACGTTCGATTTGATTTGATTTGATTTGAATTAATTTCAACTTTACTATATACCTTAATGGGTAGATACATGCTCGCAATGGAAATACAAATAATGTTACTGGAAACAAAAAGTAAAAATAAACAAAAGGAAAAAAAACATACAAAACCCAACTAAAACGTCAGAAATTGTCAAATCAAAGTAATGTTAAAAACCTAACGATTTAAGTGATTGTTGACAGGTTTAATCTCGACTATACCGGTAAATAGCAAGAGTTTGGCTATTAAATTGCTTTGCATTTGTAATTACTTCTAAATTATAAAATAAGCTTGTCACGAAATAATCTTGAAATATAGATGTCAACGATGTCACGGATCGTTTAGATAATCAACAAAACAACGAGTTGAAATGCGATTATTGAGAAGTGATTCAGTCACTCGAAATTTAAAAACACCTAAGTCTAAGACTCTGCTCTGTAATTACAAATTATCAGTCATTAACGTGAAACAGCCGTAGTAAATAAATCTCGGGTAGAGTTTCTCTCTAACAAAAAAATGATGTATAACCAATTAATGAATAGGAAATTGAGTCTGAAATAATTGATCAACAGATGTTTGAAATAGCAACCTTAGTACAGTATCCACTGCGATTCTAACCAGTGACCTCAGAAAACTGAAACATCCAGTCATTTTCTATGGTAAGGATATATGTCAATCAGAGAGCAAATAAACCTGTACATCAAGTTACTTTAGAGATCACGCACAGTCTTATTTGTGACAAGTATTCATATCATATAAGAGCAAATCACAGCATTAAACTGAACGGGATACTCTAAGCATGTATAAACAGCGCAAACAGTATTGGCAGATGAACAAACAAGTTTTTCCTTCAATTAATTTTGACTTTTGAAATTGATCGACACTATATCCTTTAAAAGAGATATTTAATCCAACTCATATTATCTCAGTATTGTGAAAGAACAAAAAACAAGTGAAACGTTGCTCAAAATATCTGCCGACAGCTGTAGTATATGAAGAAGAAATAAATAAAGAAACTCGTTTGAATCTCTTACCTGCCATTTACCGGTCTGGAAATTCAATCGCAAATAACTACCCCTGGTATCATAGCCAAACACTGAAGAAATGATAACAAGAGTTTGTCAGTCTGACAGATCCGGACTGTCATCAAATATGATACGAACTGGGCTGCTTTTAAGAGACATATTCACATCGACACATACCAATAGTAAAGGTGTGAGTACATTCCATAACACTGAACTTATGGGATTGAATGACATTTAAATGTTCATTCTTGTCGAATGATGGTCATCCCGGGCTATGGCCTGTTGATGCAGTTACTCATCCTCAATAGTCATACATCATCCGCACAATTGCTATCATAAAAGTAAACTATTACTGCAGGGTCAGTTTATAATATTTATGACGTCATCGATAGTATACCGATCAATCAATCAATGATAAATTAATTACCAAATAAAACATCGAGCTAATGATAACAGGAACGATTGCCGCAATTAAGTTAAGGAACAAAGTAAAGTGTTCCTTCGAAGAGAGAAAACATAACACCAGAGCGAGGAAATCATCATTTTAATTTTTAAATTGAAAAAATGACGTCGGTTTATTGAATTATACAACATTTATTCTTTTGTTTTAAATCGACAGTCTTCTTAGAGAATTAGACCTTCTTTAATAAAATTACCGTTTTGAGTTGATAAAGGTTCAGTGCTTGTCAATATTCAAGATTTCAATTAGATTGGCAAAACATAAAAATTTGATAATTAACAAAGAAGTTAAATTTGAAAATTGTTGTTTTACATGCCCTTTGAAAACCATTGAATGCGTCTGGTAAACGAAATGTTGAGGATCGAATCAAATTCATGAACCGCTCTCTGAGTAACCTTCAGTTGGGGAAATATCTTTGTCGGTATCTCAGTTTGTTCAATTACAATATTTTCTCTTTTTTTGTCAATAATATTCGATATATTTGGTGATTAGTGCTGACCAAATCCAAACTCTGTTTGTTGTGATTCTACTGAGTTGTTCTTTAGTCAGCTCATTATTTAAATTCTTCAGCGACAACTAAGCGTTTAGGCGTATCAGCTTGACTTAATTTGCTTTATCATCATCAAGCTACTTACTCACTACTTATAAACACGTTTACATTAGAGTAGGTCAAAGGTATGTTGACATTGACTGGTCGCAACAATTGTAAACAACAATAGCGCATAATACATAGGGGAGAGCTGGGGGAACAGGCAATGTTCACAGTTGGTGTAACAGAATACCCAGTCCATCTCCCAAAATTATTTAAGGCATGATGTATTCAGACATCCATTCTATTAGAAGAATAAGGTTACGATTGACCTAGTTAGAACTACATGACGTCACAGAATGAATGGTTTGAAGCCTATACTATAAGTGGAGTCGAAGATTCCAAAATTTAATTCACTGATGGATCTGACGAATCTTAAAATACCGTAATGACTTTGACAGATTTAAAAAAATATGTCAATAATCTCAGTAAAATGACCGTTTGCGAATAGGTACTTTATAACAAATCGGAAAACGACCGCTGTCCGGAGAAACACAAACATTGTGAATAAACTTAATAGATGCTAATTATAACTCCGAGAAAACATGCTTCGAGCCTCCAACCCTTCAAGACGCTAAAAATATGAAAATTACCAGTTGGTAAGATTTTGAAAAAAAAACATAAAACTGTTGAATATTGATAATATTTGCAAAACGATAACACCCTTTGTTGCGCTTATAGTATACATCTTGTCAAAATGGTAAGTTTATCGTTTCCGTAAATTTGGAAGGATTGTATTCAGTGTGCATAACACTTCTTTTTCATTTTGGGAGTTTTGCCAATGTGGAGAACGATACATATTTTACCTCTTTCCCCGGATAAAGTTAATCGTGGGAAGGGAACTTCAGGCTATTGACGTTTAGATGAGAAATACTGAGAATATGAAAACGATTATTTCTTCACTTTTACCCATTTCCACGTATAGTTTCTTGTCAAACCGTTAGTAGACCTAATGTACAAACGGTCATTTTCAGCAGTTGTTACCGTTTCATAATATGTGTAACTGGTCAAAATGATGTTATTTGTAATCTTTTGTACTCATTTTTGAGCCTACGAATAAGTCCACCTGATCTCCATACGTAGGTTCAATGAAGAAGGTTAGTCCGCTGCACTCCCACGTATCATCCGACCTTAAATGTTATCATAATTTAAATATATAACCTGTCACACTGCAATATCAGTTTCCCCTTCTATAATCAGTATTTGTACTGCTACGAGCAAATAAATGCTACGTTTACAGACTATTTGCTAAGATTTAAAAAATAGATCGAGGCTGATGTGCAGTAGGGAATTATTATCAATAGGGAAAGTGAAGCGGGGTTGATATCTTTGTTTGTTATCTGTGGCTTTATACACGAAGGTGGACAAGCTTTGCTATTCTAAGCTGTTAATTTATTTGAGGCATTTTAGCCTCTGAAGAAGATCCTGCTATAGGATCGAAACGTCAGGCCAACTTACTGTTACACATTCTATTACACAGGCTCTCTAGTGGATAAGCAGTTTGCTAACAGTTTTATTTTATTCTGTTAATTTATTGTTATTTACTAATTGTCAAATTGACAAATTGTCTCTAATATCTTACTTAACTTCATTTATAACCAATACGTACCTTTCACATTCCTTGATTTCAAAGACGATGGAATCAATTCGATTGGAACAGAGCCTGGCAGTTCTTTAACGTACAACCTGTGGAAAGAAGCAAAGTAATCATCGTGTAAGGATATACTAATTACCATAAAATAAATAAAAATAAACAAATGACGATAAACAGCAAATAATAAGTAGTCCACATAAATCAAACAGATATATTACAAAAACAAATTTGGTCAGGACATATGTATTTCTTATAAAAAGCAATTTTAGGTTTTAGCCTTACTTTAAAGGAAGGCTTTAGGAACTGCCTAATCTAGTACACAGACCATTATACCAGCTCATTACAAGCTATTACAAACATGGTACGGTACAAATCATGTTTTATTTTATCCTTGCTTGTATGTCTGTTCTAATTTAACATATGGCTTGATTGTTAACATTTTTGTTAACGTGGACTATTTCATTTGACAAAAAGAAAAGCAAAATGCTACGTAACTTTGTAAAACAAGCTGATTAAATGTAGACTGCACATCATTAGCTGCAAGTTTTGTTTTTATGTTTACAGAGAAACATATATCAATGTTTCAATTTATACAAATTCAAAAAATGCAAAATCGCTTCAAAAACTGTGGCAGTTACTGAATGAGTCAAATTAACCAAAATATACAGCAATATATGTACGACAAGGCCAGCACTGAGTATTTGACAACATCTGCGTTTTGACCATAAACGAGTATTCACAGAGGAGGATCCCCTAAACTAGACATAATTGAACTTGAAGGCAAGTGCATCGAAGCCCAGTAATGATGTTATATGAGTATCAGTCAGTTTGAAATTGGCCCTAAGTGACGTCATTGTGTGGATGTCGAAAGGAAGTTATGTCAGTCATACAGGGTGAAAATGATCCAATTTTAAACGTACTTTCAAGATTCATCCGACTTGAAAGTTTCGATAGTAGGTGGCAGCAGATATGCAGTTCCCGTGCTCGCACAGTGTTAGAGGGATTTTAAAATAGTGAAGTGTTTTGAACACAATCAACATTAGTCTCCATGGCTCTGCATGTTTGTCCCGAGTCACTATTTTGGGAACCTTATTGGACCATTTGCAGTATAGATCGCGTGAATTAATAATAAAGTTGGTTAGAGGAGTTAAATTGGCCAAATCATCCTTCCCTATTTCTCATTACAGTAGTGGACAGCATGGAACTAATATTGGTTACATATTTCATAGTTTGAAATTTATTTGTTCAGATCTGAGGTTGATTACTATATGCGCAAATTCCTTTTTTACCCCGGAGTTAATAATAATGGGGTATGTAATATCTGTTGTTTAGGGTGACTGGTGGGTGGAGGAGGAGAGGGGAGGTTGGGAATTTAGTGAAGGGACCAGTCCCAAATATCGGAAACGGGTACTCGTCTCCGCAGTTCGGTCGGTCCCCGGGTACCTGTTCATTACATATTCAACCTAAAACCCAGCCCGGCCGAAACTATCACATATATGTTATACCGTGAGGCGGTGTGGGCCTTCAGTCACGCAATGGTAAGACTGCAAAACAACTGTTTATTTAAGTAAACTAATCAGTGAACTGATATATACGGCAAGGCTATATAGTTTTATTAAGTATTTATATATTAAGATTACTTCTTTAAAACCAACACATTTTTTAATGATCTATGAAAGGGGTCGTTACTTGCAAGTGTGTAACTTACCATGAATCCTATTTACTTGCGAAAATGTGGTTTGAGAAACAACAGTAACAGTATGTTTTGCAACCAAAACTTCCATACAAGAAAGTAACGACAACGCGGTATTATACTTGAGCAAGGCCTGTTCTTTCTTATGGCTAGCGCTCCAGGTCGCGGCTATTAATATATTAGTTTGAAACTCCGTAGAAACTGTTATATCAATCACACCTTATTATTAAATAGTTGTGTCTAATGTATAGTTACAAGCCAGTCAGATGTTGCTTGATTCTTTTGAGTATGGAAAGATTATGTTCATTTGTTTTGTGGAACCGCTCCATTAAATTAAACGGAGGGGGGGGGGGCTCGGTCAACTTAAGAGTCCCGTCCGCCCAAAACTAACTAAAAAATAAAAACTACAAAAAACTTACTTACTAATGAATTACAATGTATTAAGGAATTTTAAGGGACTAAGAATGGTTTTGGTAACAGTTCAAAGATTATAATTCTACAACTATTCTGTTTATAGTGCACATTAGTGCAATGATTTTTACGGAAAAAATACCACTTAATACCGCACTGCATGGCAGTTAGTCATTCGTGACACCGTAGTAACTACACAAAAGTAACCATCATAGCGTATTGAAACAGAGGGGAAAATGGAGGGCGATCAATACAATTACCAAGTTAACTGTGTTGTATCTGTTAAAGTGATGTGCGAATACGTTCATACTGGGCGTGTGTTAATGCTATTGGAGCTTGAAAGCTTTACTGTAATATTCATACGCGAGCAACATTAGAGGGCGCAAAACCACGTGACAAAATCTACAATTCCTGCAATCGAAGTTTTGAGCTTCAATTAATCAAAACTACAGAATGAAATGTTTCCCGAAAAGGTAATGGCAGCGGTACGGTCCTACATGTACAGAGCCGTATATAGTGGTGACCAGTGAGCGTTGAAATATATCGACCAATCAGAAATCGTTACGCAGTTGGGGGTTGCCAAACTATCTCTCTACACGGCTCTGTACATGTACCCTCGTAAGATTTATCATGGGGGTTCTACTCGTAATGAAATATACACGTTTGAGTAGTCGAATGAGAACTTCATTTCAGAATTCAATAAACATGCGTGTGTTCCTTACACGTCTCCTACGGTGCAAGCAGTTATTTTCGCTATAGATGATGTAATTGTTTGTTTTTATTTATAGGCAACTTACGTTACCCCTATAAACATAATGGTACTAACCCAAAAAGCTTCAGGTACATGGACTATTGTACAGGGGATTAACATTTTTGTATCAAACACAACATAGTTTAACATTTAAAGGCATTAACAACATATTTTCAACATTTACTAATTTAATAGTACCAAGTACAATTTTAAAGTTTCTTTGATAATTTTATTCAACCTGTTGAATGTTTTTTCCAAACGTTGACAAACAGTGCAGACGCTACGACTATTTTAGCGACCTCCGGAGAAATGACGGTCTAGCCGTCGCTGATCAAATTACGAAGTCTTCGAGTACAGTGTTTCTGTATGTTACCGTGTTGGGCGGGCGAATCGAAACAGTATAAGTAACTACCAACTTTCCGTTATAGTAATTGCCGACTTTGCAATCCGCGACCCCCTCTCACAATTTGCAAGGTCGGTATCAACGTGACTCCATAGTTTTTCCTTTCGGGAAACCAAAATTTAGTGGTTGTTGCACTTGTTTCATTGAAGTCGATTTCCATGCAGGGGAGGGTCCTCCCCAAGTAAATACAAGTTATAGACGTGAAATGGTGCGTTCTGAGGCATAGTTAGGTCCATAAATTAGGCCTTTAATAAGGTTACTACACACGCATGGTTTTGCTAATACATGCACTTTTTTGGGGTTGAACAAAGTTGAGGTACACTCCCACAGCCCCTGGATCAACGCCTGATGTCAAATACTTAATATTATAAATTATATCATCACTTTATGGGGGATTATTATTCAACCGAGGTGTATTACTGAAAATGGTGGTTTGGTTACATACCTCACTCATTGTGCAATAAACATAATAAAGATACTATGAAGATACCAAAACCATGAAAAATATATCAAAATGTTTGAATCCTACCCAAATAAATATAGTACATTATATACGAGCGCTTTAGTAGAAGAATTAGTATAAAACTAATTTGTATATTCTTACCGCTTGATTCATTTCAGTGTAGCATGTTTAGACCTGTTTATGCCATGACAACCATCCAGTCGTACTAGACACGTGACATTCATCGGTACTGAAGTCAATCAACACTGCACTGGCTCGTGCCATATCTATTATTATGCTAATAAGGTCTTAACAGTAACTCCAGGTGTTTCACACTTAATGTTAAATTCTCTTATTTTGTCTGAGAATTTTCTTATTGAATCAATGGTTTCTCTTTGAATGTATTGTGATTGACACAGACTAAAAGCTACATGTATAAGGTCGCTAATATCTCTGTACTGCTAAAGAACAGCAGATTTGACTTGCGTTGTTATTCACGAACACGTGGATGGTGTATTTTTTACTGTGTAGAAAAGTAACATTATGGATTTTACGGGGATTTCTAATTGTTCTACTAGATCTTTCTCTAAGAACTTAATTGTTTTATGAATATTGTGTTATGGTCGTGTTTTGTGTAAAATATAAAACGAATTAAATAATTATAGTTGTACAATGAGAATTTTTGGAGAATCTGTCTAACGTAAAAACATTTTCTGTTTTCTGTTGTTTTATGCTAAATGGGAATGAACTAAATGTGGGAACTGATAGAAGAAAAGTTTCATGTTATTGTCGGTCTCGGTTAGAAGTTAAGATGGGATATCTTAATATGGGAAGTTAAGATGGGATATTGTTATTACATAGAGAAAGAACATATTAATATTTAAGTCAGAAAATGTATGGTTTTTGTAGTGTATGCTATAAATGTCGTTGTGTTAGTGTGTCTTGTGCTTCGGGTTTGGTATTTACAGTGGAACGATATGCACCAAACGTAGCTGACCAACATAGCAAAATAAACTCACTTGTAGCAATTTCAAAAGTACAATTATCATTCATGTCATAATTAGAGCGAAGTGGACGAGGTGATGTCAATGGGCGTGGGGGGGGGGGGTGGAAGGTGAGAGGGCTTAGGACTGAGAGCGGGGTAGGGTGTGGAGAATAGGATTTGATAAATGGCAATGAGTAATATATTACGCTGTGCGTAAACACTTGAATTTGATAAGGTTTGTTAGAATGAGAAAATAAATATATTCAATTAGTAGCGATGCCTGAGTGTCTACCTGTATAACTACAATGTATACAATAGTATTTACTATTAGAGCTGGTGGTGATTCTAAACCAGTGAGAGTAACAGAAAGTTTATCAGATACGGTTAGAGTTGGTTTAAGAATCAAAAGTGGAAGGAGGGGTGCACAAGGGTCACGCGCTGCGATGGGTTGGGAGGGATGGGGGTGGGGTGATTTAACGTGTATGCATAATCAACGCGGGCGGGAATTTACATCGCCTAACGATTTCAAGAAAGTGTAAATTACTGCAAAAGGCTTTGCGTGTTCCGATACATGTATACTAAATGTTACTTAAGCAATAATCAAGTCTTATTTCCTCGTTTTATTCTGGTTTTAGATAAATTTACTGTAAGAATCTTACTTAGGAAATATCACTTGTGCAATGTTGATATTCAAATGTTGGTTTTTATTGAAAAGGTTTACTTGTAACACAGTGATATGAATATTTATTTATTTCACCGTGAAATTTTAGAGTTTAAATAATATTAAATATATTAAACTTCTTTAACAGAAGTCTTTTTAATCAATATTTACGTTTTGTACCAATACATTTTGTAACAACTATATTTACAATTATCCGTTTATTGACTAATGAATTTTTTTCTTGTAAATAATTTGCTATGACTTTAAAATTACTTTCATATTGACTACTTGACTACAGATTGTTTCTTAAAAGTAATTTAAACATTTTGTTGTATTTTTTACTTAAACCTTTAATAAATTAATTCCACGAAGACTTTCTAATATCAATATTTATATTAACTTTTTGTAAAATATTTCCACTATTAATTTAGTTTTGAATGTAACTAATTATCTATAGTAGTTAAATCTTAACTTTTTCTAGAGTTGTCAATGAAAAAGCTTTTATATAAACTTATAATTTTATTGAATTCATTTTTTATCAATATTTTTTTTTGGGGTCTAAAAATCTTTCCTAATAATATATTTTACACATTTTTTCACTTTTTTTGTGTTTTTAATTGGGAGATTTAAGTTATTATTTCCAAAACCTACATGAAACCATTAGAATGTTCACAACGTTCATTAGAATTAACTCAAATCCGATTGCGTTTTGTTTTATCCCCTCTTTTTTATTTAAATTAAACAATTTTGGCATTTTAAGACTTACCCTTCATAAAAAAAACTAAGATAAATTACGACAAGAACACAGCTATAACCCCCTAAACTCATCCCGGGCCAACACCGATTTTAATAACCGACCAATTAATCCATTTTTATTTTGTTTCATGTATCGCATCATCCTATATATTCCCTTTAACGATGGCCTAATTTATTCAAATAAATCTACTTAACTAATTAAATCCAATCCTTGATATTAAATTACAGCAGGTTTTACATTCTATATTGATAATTTAATAATGATAGCTTTTATTAATTTAATTAATTCTCTGTTTAACTGTTATGATGATTCTAGCATCTACACCGGAATACTTACAGCAGCTCCTCCAAGCTTGTACACTGTGAGGAGTAAGACAAGATGGCCGCCCACTCTTCAATAGTTAGTCTCCTGTTGTAGTCAGAGATCACCAGCTTCTGGAGAGAACTCAGGATAGAGAGAGAGAAACCAGACTGAAGGATAAGGTTCAGACCAGACTCATCAACTCTAGGAGAGCAGGACCGTAGAAACACACAGGAGATAGGAATCTAGAACGAAAGAATAGAGTTACTGATAATATAGTAGATAGACATAAATAGATTGGACATGGTTACGATTATAATATTTATTAGGATGTTTATAAATGATAAAAATGAAATAAATAAACTGGAAGAGAGTATAAGCGATGAATTGTAGGGACGTTAATGTTGTGTTCATGGTATTTTGTGTGTAGGAATAACATTTAACGAAAGGAAATTAAAGTCGTTGATTTTGAAAGAGGTTATAAAATATGCAGACGAATAAATATATTATTTTAGTAAAGAAAAATGGAGTAGGAGTTTTGACACAGAGAATTATTACGTCTATTTTATGGGTAAAAAATAAAAATATGTAGCCTTGAATAACAAATGTAGACAATTCGTTTGGCGTGGATTGAATAGTAATAAGAAGACTTTTAATTATTTGATATTTAGTTTATTTAGGGAGAGAGAGGTACAAAGGTTGATAAATAAACCTACATAAGTATTTATGGATTATAATAGTCTAATAATATATAAACAATCTCTTTTAAGAAGAGTCATTTAGAAATTTAAATCTACTGATATTTAATAGCAAGACTGACAGCTTATCTCATTATTTGCAGAAGGAATTATTCCAATGATAAACAGAATAGTGTGATGTATAGTAAATTTAGTTTTCTATCAGGAGATATCATTGAGATATTATCAGCAATAAATAATTAATTACTTGATTTGATAAACTTTTATGAGGGGAATGAGTATCAAGTTCATAAAAAAAAGCGTAACAAGTGAAACATATTTTGTTTCAAGAGTTTGAAGAATAATAATTTAGTTAAATCTTTCATTATTGCAAACCTAATATTTACTGTTCAATAATCTTGAGTATTATTAATGTTCTATTTGAAAGAGCATATAATGATGGATTGAATTTAGTTTCAACGTTGTTGATTTGAAATAATTTTACCTCTAATAAATAGACAAAGAGAACGGTTTTATAAAGATAATAATATCTCCATCTTGTTTTCGTTTGCTTTTATTTTTATTCAAAAGAAATATATATTTAAAGTAATGATCTTTTACAAAGAATTTGACAAATACTACTTTGTTTGATTACACACAGACAAAGTTAATAATAAACTTTGTAAGTTATCAATTCTATTTTAAGCATATGGAGTTACTTTTGTCATTTTTCACTTTTCTTTATTATAGGTCTAGTAATCTCGTGACATTCAGGAAGGTTGGAGGAATAATTTACAAGATTTATTTAATTCAAGCATTTCAACTTCGGTCACTAGCTAGAAATAAGGTTAAATATTTCATAAACAGGTTGACCATGTAGTTAACCTTGATACCTTTTTAGTCCTGTTGAATGTTTTAGCCTCCCAAAGATACATTCCAATTTTCATTAACATAGCTACAGTGTTGGTTTCACTAAGGAAAGTGTAGTACTATATGCAGTCATTTAATCGGATATAATGCTCACTGTTTTGCTCGTGAAAAGATTTTCGTTAAATTTAACTTTTATTTGGTACTCTTTGAAGCTGACATCGTACTAAATTTGATGAGGTGAAAAAATATATACAAACGGTACTTTCATTAGCCAGAACAATTAAAATTGAAGGTGGCGCACTTTTCAAACTAGGTATCCATTTAATGAAGTTTAAAGAAAAGTGATGGCGCATTTTCAATTAAATGTTTATGCAAAACATGCTTCTCAGCGTTCTTTGCTAACTTGACATACTTGTAGAGCTATTTATTTTTTCTTATGAAATTCAATGCTTCGTGCTTCCTGACAAAACGTGTGTATGGTACTTATTTCACTAATACTGCTTTGGATATTTATTATTAAATTGAAGTCTTATTATTTTGGATGCGTTTATGACAGATGATATTGGATAGTTTAAGTCCTTATGGTTGTTTTAAATTTACCTCTAAAGTTACAATTAACGAAATATCTTCCAGTGATGATTAGTTGGAAAATGGGGAGGAAACCTCTCTTCTTAAATTATCTTTATAATTATCTGATCAGCTGACTTCCTAGAACATAGTATTATACCATTACATAGACCTGAGTAGCTTCGTGAAAGTTTGAACAATGTTAATTTAGGACGAATATCACACGGCTTTTGAAATTTTATCACAGGTTAGGCTAGACCTATGGTGCTGTTTATATTAACTTACTTATCTATGTTTTCATTGTAATTAGAAATGCCGACATTAAATTTCGTTTATATTAAAAATACATCTTTTAAAGTTTGCTTTTTACCTCCTTTGCATTTTCTATTTGGATTTTTGTGTGTATAAAGCGTAATTATATTTTGTATAATATCGACCACGTTGTTTGTTGGCCAAATTTCAGTTCATTTATGAGGAAAGGTCATTAGGTTCTGAATTTGTGATAAGTTGGTCTTTAACATTAACTGTTTGCATTCTTATGTAAGAGTTCTAACTCACTGAGATACAATCTGTCATTGGGTAAAATCTTCCTTAGGTTAGGCTACATCTCAATTGTAATTTTCCTTGACCTAGCCTGTCATTCAATAGTCCTAGGCATATATCTAAGTTAAACTACCAAGCATAGTATTACACGTACTTTTACCTTTAAAATATCTTACCAAACAAACGATTCTCTTAGCTAATTAGTTGTTCTCCAATATTTAAATCCCGATATTTTACAAACAAGTGAATGAAACGACTACAAAATCCGACAAAGAACATCAACTGGTTCAACGACCAATGTAACACTGAATAATGATCGACTGATGTACATGGTTTCTATTATTACTGTATAACAGATCCACCTGTACAGGTGTTCCTACATTGTCTGAATCTCTTTGGCGCCAACTATTACTTCTATGGTCGCACGACATTGCTGAAGTATTACAACTAAAGCTATGAATATGCATCAGGCGTGTTGTGCCATAAGACGGTGAACTTTATGTATCAAGCTCAATATATTGTTATCTCATTGGATAATTTGGTATCGGGTGGTCACTACAATATCATCGGTAGCCCTACATGTAAGAAACGTAAGGAGAGATAAACGCTCATTCCACGGTTTTACGTAAAACCTGCATGTCAACTTCGGATTATAAATAACAGAACAGATACTCTATCTATTAAGTATTGTACACTGTACGGATGTACAGTGGCGGCGCCAGAAATTACCGGAGGGGAAAACCCGGTTAACGCCGGTGTCTTTCAATCATAAGGTCCCCAGTTCGAGTCACTCAAAGATTAATGTTTGTCGTCCAGTTACAGAGTTGTTGAAAATTGACAATTCATAATCTTGGACGTTAAATATGAATATAAGAGACTGGCTTCGGTTAGCTTGCGCCTTTGATAAGCCAATGATGACTTCTTCTCGAGTTCCTGCTTGCAGGAGGATCTAAAATACATATACATAGGCCTACAATACTAATTTAGGTTCAAAGTAATGTTTACAAGTTTTATTTGAAACGTGGCTACAACGAATGCACAGGTAATCATATGGGACTAACGGATGTTCAGAGGCGTAACAATAGACGGTTCAGGCGATTCCATTATCCAGGGGCCCCCAAGAGTTGGTTCCGACCACGGCGAGCCGACGGATAAAAACAGCCAGCCACGCGTTGCATGAATGGATACATTAATAAGTGCGCTAACATGTCTGTCTTATTTCACTAAACAACAAGTTTTCTAGTTAACAAACACTGGTTTTTCATTTGTTGATTTAATAATCTATGAAAACAACACTACTTTAGCAAATATAGTAAAAACACTACGTCTTCATATCTCGTGATGGTTGTTACTAGATGTGTGACTCTCCTTTACGTTAAAATACTTGTGATAGATGCTGTTCCTTCCAATACAGCCATGCAATCACTGCTTACTCTGTGGTGCCATGGAGGTGGATTGGGTGTGGGGGTGGGGAATGGGGGGGGGTTGGGGTATTTTCCCCAGTTGCCTGGGACCAGTCAGCTACGGTAAAACAAAATTAACTCTCCCATACTTCAAAATTTCCTTTATATAGGTAATATCAGGTTACTAATATATTATGCCACCAAGTGCTTCGGCCCTATGGAAAGCCGTTTTAACATTTAATAAGGAATTTCAGATATCTCGAAATAATTTCAGATATCTCAAATTAAATTACAGATATCTACAATTTATTTAAGATATCTACAAATAATTGCAGATATCTGAAATTGAATTTCAGATATCTCGAAATACCAGAGAATTTCAGATATCTGAAATTGAATTCGAGATATCTGAAATTGAATTCGAGATATCTGAAATTGAATTCGAGATATCTGAAATTGAATTCGAGATATCTGAAACTGAATTCGAGATATCTGCAATTCAATTTCAGATAACTGAATTAGAATTTCAGATATCTCGAAATCTATTTTAGATATCTCGAATTCAATTTCAGATATCTGAAATAAAATTTCAGATATCTCGAATTAAATTTCAGATATCTCGAATTTAATTTTAGATATCTGAAATAGAATTTTAGATATCTAAAATAAGAAACAATTTAAGATATCTAAAATTCCCGATTAAATGTTAAAATGGCTTTCCATACGGCCCCTGGACCCCCATAGGGGCTTTGAAATACATTCCAATGAAATTGTATCTCTGATATGTATTTCTGTGCTTAACTTTGAGTTATAATTATAGACATTATTTCAGGAAAAAAAGCTGAATTGAAATAGTCAAAATGTTTAGAAATTAGTAGAATTGTTGTGTTAAAAAGACCACGTTTGATACAATTACATAATCGATGATAATCTCTGGGGTGACTAGAATCATATGAAAAGGGACAGGAGTTCCCACGTAAGCGGCCATTTTTCGGTCTCATAACAGAAAATTATATAGTGCAAATCTTGCGCCCGTAAATTACTCTTGTAAGGTCCCAGTCAACAGTCTTTGATAACCCTGACAGATTTTTTACCCATAATTAACACATATTTATTAAGTTGTATGCCTGAATTCTGAGCTTGAAATCATTATTTCATCGGCGAAAAATGATCAGTAGGCAGAACCGACATACCGGCTGAAACAATTGTTCTTCCATTTCTGGGTTTTGGTAGCTATGATAAAGTGATGCCGTCTGGTATAACTGCAAGTAATTTCCAATAGTAGGCACTGAAAATATAAACTATATCGCGATGGACCAATAAGTATAGTGTTGTCATAGCAACTTCACGGCAATTGACACAGTTGTCAGTAATGTTATAGTTGATTATTGAGGACTGATTACAAGCTGAAGACTGCATGACGTCACCAATTGTAAATAAATATGACACGCTGGACCAAGTTTTCGCTCTTTCGGGTTTACATGGAAGGAAGAAGGGAAGCAAGCTATACCTATCGAGCAACACACAATAACATAGTTTAACTTATCACCTTAAATCATGTACGATGATGTGTGATGGTTTGATATGACCACAATCGAGAAAAATGGACAGGTCGTCTATCATTTATAATTGCTAAATTTTCAAGACATTCAAATTAAAAGAAAACTAATGTTAAGGAATGCCCCTTTTATTATCAAATTTGTAAGATCACAAAGACATATCTATTTTGTCAGTCAATAGGCTGGTGGACATTAGGCTAGATAAATTCCTAAAGCTTCCATAATATTTACCATGGTTTGTAACAAATTGTTTTTAGGTTATTTAAGAACATTTGTGATACAATTCAACATGCTATTTCATACCATAACTGCTACACGTGACCTTCAATTCTATAGAAAGTCATCGGTGTATTTCATTTCCACATGTCATATAATTCGGTACTCCCAATACCCGTCATGTTAGTACGCACTGCAGGATAGGCCTCTACAGGTTAAAAACAACCCATGACAGAATGATATACCTAAAAATAACCTTCCATTACCATTTCGACTCAATTCACGTATTCAAATATTCACTAATTTAACTGTAGTACGTACCAGTACTTGTAAGGTACCGTGTAGGAACACTATACAATGCATTTCTTCTCACTGTTTACTTACTAACAGAAAGATAAACTTTGATCTTATTTGTTCAATCGGTTTATCATATTCTGTAGACTTAATATTCACACTCCTAATGAGTTTATTACACGTTCCTATCATCATCCAATCTCAATATACGTAAGTGAAAAGTATAGTCTCACTATACAGGATATGACGTCACTTGCTAATCGAACAATATTTAGGACACATGTCTCATCGTTACGTAAGCATATTGTAGTCCATGGGTTGAACGGTGATAGAGCCTCATGCTGAAGCCAATGTTCGTCTCCCCTCAGTCATTGGTTTTTAGCTTTGTGCCTTTCCTGCTTCCATCTATATTAAATATAATATGCCTTATTACATCTCTAATTTTCGGTTGTTATTACGTAATCGGACTCTAGAAACTTTACCTCTCCTGTAGAAGCTTTATGGAGTACAGCGTAAAACACGTTTATTTCCTACACAAACTTTGTTTCAGTTCGCCCTTAAAAAACATTTTGCTAATTTGTGTTTCTTCATATTTACCTACACAGGCTTTTTGAAGTACATAAGCAGCGGTTTGTTAATTTGTTGTGTTTTCTCCATTGGCTATATATAAAGAAGTAAACATTTTCTCCTCCGTTGTTTATTGTTAATATTGATCATAGCTGAATGACCGAGGTCAGGGATTGTACAGCTATACATAACAACTGAATTCAGATCTTCATGGGCATATCTATTAAACCAGTTCTGACCTTGATACATCAGACCTTCAGTCAATTTATGATGGACTACCCCTCCAAGGCACCTATAGTACTATGGTATTCAATTTACTTGTACTGCCCCTCCAAGGTACCTATAGCACTATGGTCTTCAATTCATGCTGTAGACAGCTGTACTACCCCTCCAAGGCACATATAACCTATGGTCTTCAATTTATGCTGTACTCCCCCTCAAAGGTACCTACATCACTATGGTCTCAATTCATGCTGTACTTCCCCTCCAAAGCACTTATAGCACGATGTGGGTCTTCAATTACTTGTATACCCCTCCACGGCACCTATAACAATATGGTCTTCAATTTAAGCTGTACGCCCCCTCCGATGCACATATAGCCCTATGGTCCTCAATTTATGCTACTTCCCCTCCAAGGCACCTATATCACTATTGTCCCCAAGTTATGCTGTACTCCCCCTCAAAGGTACCTATATCACTATGGTTTTAAATTAATGCTGTACTGCCTCTCCAAGGCATATAGCACTATGGTCTTCAATTTGTGCTGTACTTCACCTCCAAAGCACTTATAGCACCATGTGGGTCTTCAATTTACTTGTACTTACCCCTCCAAGGCACCTATAACAATATGGTCTTCAATTTATGCTGTTTTACCCCTCCGATGCACTTATAGCCCTATGGTCTTCAATGTATGCTGTACTACCCCTCCAAGGCACCTATATCACTATGGCTTTAAATTAATGCTGTACTGCCTCTCCAAGGCATATAGCACTATGGTCTTCAATTTGTGCTGTAATTCACCTCCAAAGCACTTATAGCACCATGTGGGTCTTCAATTTACTTGTACTACCCCTCCAAGGCACCTATAACAATATGGTGTATAATGTGTGCTGTACTACCCCCTCCAAGGCACCTATATGGTCTTCAATTTGTGCTGTTTTACCCCTCCGATGCACCTATAGCCCTATGGTCTTCAATGTATGCTGTACTACCCCTCCAAGGCACCTATATCACTATGGTTTTAAATTAATGCTGTACTGCCTCTCCAAGGCATATAGCACCATGGTCTTCAATTTGTGCTGTACTTCACCTCCAAAGCACTTATAGCACCATGTGGGTCTTCAATTTACTTGTACTACCCCTCCAAGGCACCTATAACAATATGGTCTATAATGTGTGCTGTACTACCCCCTCCAAGGCACCTATGGTCTTCAATTTATGTTGTTTTACCCCTCCAAGGCACCTATAACATATGTTCTTCAATTTACTTGTTCTACCCCTCCGATGCACTTATAGCACTATGGTCTTCAATTTAAGCTGTTCTACCCCTCCGAGGCACCTATAGCACTTTGGTCTTCATTTAAGCTGTACTACTCTTCCACCAACTTATCCCATTTTTTCTCAACCACCATCTAATATATACAATGACAAAGCATTGCATTCAGTCAGTGGATCCGTCTCTAAATGGGGAAAAGGAAACATTGAAAAGTAGACCGTGCTTTTTACCAGACCCACCCCACCCCACCGCCCCCCCCTCGTATTCGTTGGTTCTGAGTTTACCAGAGTAGTCTTGTGGGAAAGTTTACTCTTTGGAAAATACTCGGTTACTGAAAAGCAGTTATATACTAAGATTTCACGTTACACCGTGTTGGTGAAACTCTAGAATATTGTTGACGAAAATAACGATTAATTAACGTATTGCAAGAATGATACGTGTTTTTCAAAATAACGTGTGATGCCATATATGGACTGTATAAACAACTGATATAATTTACTTTTCGTTAAAATTAGGCTAGTTTAAGTTTATGACTTGAAGAAACTTGTTTGGCGGCATCTTATTTAGGTTGGTGATGTATACAATCTAGTGACTCCATCAAAATTAAACAGTATTTTTCACTTGTGGAATTGGCCTTCATTGAATATCAAAGAGAAGACTGTTCGATGGATATATCTGTGTGTGATCAATAATTGTTAAACAGTGTGACTTATATCCAATGCAAGTAAACTGGGAAAGCTTAAAGTTTAATCTCAGCGATCGAAGATGAAATTATCACGGGACTTGGATCAATGTTTTACTGTTTACTAGCTTAATTCTATTTATTGCGGCTTAGAGGCGTTTTATCTCTTAAATAATCTGCCTTCTATTATATGGATTCAAAATGATTTGAAGTTCTTCATACAGTCATACACCATAAGCCTCCACCTCCCCCTCCCTGTCAATGAAAGATAAGGTAAGTGAATAATGTAGATGATATATAAAATCCTTTCCGAAAACGATTTGATGATATTCGTCAGCAACCACAATACATCATCCTGCCCTCTCTTCTTCTTCTGAATAGCATTGTTCCGAACGATCGTCTACCCGTCGCGGCGAATATCTTGTATACCGACTATGTAAGGATTCTACCTCGCCATTCCACTACACTACGGTCTTACGTGAGAAAGTATGAGCGGCTCTTGACTTCAGTGTGTGATTACGGTTCGAAGGGTGAACATCTAATTTGATGCTCCTCTTCAATGCAAGTTTACAGTGCTAAAGTTTGGTTCAAACTTAGTGCTGGGACTTGTGGCTTCAGTCAGTGTGTAATACTGCCATGCTTCCACTTTCGACTGGGTATGCAGCGCTGTTAGCAGTAGTATTGTTAACGTTACGTAAGATTAAGTAAGGGGAATTCACTTACTATTGTTCTGTAGACTTGAATTTGAAAGTATCCATGAGGTTGTCATTTTGCTATGGAGCCTCGAGCAAGTAAGTAGCCCAAGTTGTGTTGGTCTGTTGGTGGCTAAGTTTCTTAGCGTTAGATTTGCAGTGTGTAACGTTCGTGCTACAATACAACTTAGTACACCTTACAAATTCAATTCAAGTCACTGTGCTAGGTGCTAACGTTAGTTAGACTGGTTGTACCTTGTTTAGGCCTACCCACAGGGTTAATTTCTAGGCCTTCACATATATTTTATTGTCTGTCCCACAGGGAGCTAATACAGACAAGTTATCATTACCATTGAAATATTATCATATTTTAATAAGTATTAGTAATACTATTACTGTGTAATAGTTGCCCACAGGGTCAATGTGAAGGGAATACATTCTCCGCCCACAGGGATTTTTGGAGAAATTTTACTACGCCTCTTGAGGCTAAAGTTAGTATGGAGTCAAAATCGGAGCATTTTCCGATGACACATGGTTCTTCCCTTGACAATGATATAGCTTCTCCATCTGGGGAAGGTACTAGCGGTACTAGTACTAGTAGGCCTACGCCTGATAATAACCAGCTCAAAGACATGGTTATGCAGATGCAGAATCAAATGCAAACTTTGATCCAAAAAATGAATCAAGGTGAAACACCTGAGAAAATTCTGTCTGTAGACAAAAACATTGATATTGCATCTACTCATGATTTTGAGGATGCCATTGATTTGAACTATGAGGATGATTTTCAAGACCTGCTTAATGCAGCACAGGTGGATTCCTCTGACCCACTGAGTGAGGTGATTTCAGTTAAAGATAATTCTTCTGAAGTATCCATACTTAATTCTCTTGTTTCTGATTTGAACTATGATTCAATAACTGGCAGTAATGTTGCTGAATCACTTGCC
>JAIPMN010005714.1:0-10305 GCA_020650975.1 Apostichopus californicus
CTACTGGTGTGTGAATGCGTATATATTGGCTTTGTATTACTGTTATTGAGGGCGTATTACCCAAGTGGTATGATTGTACAGAGTACACCCCTGGTGCTTTGAATCTGACAATTTACGCAGAATAACCACTCTTTATAGGCAAACTAAGTCCTAAATAAGAAATGGATGTGTAGCAAGTGCTATGACAGATATATAGTAAATAAATAAAGAACAACACACCAGAAAAAAATCAACTTCACGAACGGTTTCGTCCTTTTGGAACTCATCAGGCGAAGGTAGGAATCGAACACCCGGATCTTGTGTCACAGACCGAAGTCTGTACCACTCGACGTAAGTGATTCTACTGGTGTGTGAATGCGTATAAATTGGCTTTGTATAACTGTCATTAAAAGCGTATTACCCAAGTGTTATGATTGTACAGAGTGCACCCCTGGTGCTTTGAATCTGACAATTTACAACTGCCTTTTCTTCGCAAAGATTAAACGAGACTTAACATCACGCCACGGAGGACAATATATTTGGTTCAGTTCATTCCCTTGTTTCACGCACTGACGAATATGCAAATTCTTTTATTTTGTTTTACGTAGTGACGAATGTTTTTAAAACATTTATATGCCCTTAAAATTGTTCTGCATCCTTTAAATTTAAAACGGCTATAAACTATAATTTGTTGTCTGTAACATAAAACTAGGATACTGCTTGAAAGGTATTATTTGTGATCAAACATTCAGTTGCAAAGCAGTGAATTGATTTGGATCGTGATTGATAACTTTCCAACATTCGTCAGTACGCAAAACAAGGGAGGAAAATTTGTGCACGCCTTATTGAGTCACTTGGGATATAAGGTCCCTTTTTTGGAAGACCTGAAAGAACTATTACGGGAATATATATTATGTACACGGGGCGTTACTCATTCATGGCGTCACTAATCCCGGAAGTAGACATTTAGTAGAAGCCAGTCATACATATTAAATGCACCTGGCTGTCCCACTCGATTTCACAGAGGAGTCTCTGTTGTACGGGTTTGATCTAAGTTAAAGAAAGATCGTCAACGCTTGAGACTGTATATTGAAATACCGCGTACGACTTAATACCAAATATCTCCAAAGATCTCCAAAGATGACAATTTGGTGAGGTTTTTGAACAAATTGGCCAACTCTGGGAAGTAATCATACAATACAATACTGGGAAGGTGTTAAGTTTATCAGGATTTTTTGACATTGCTACTTCAATTCGTTATAGTATACCTGCGCTCTGCTCATTCTACAACATAAATGTACGAATGATTGGCTTTTCTGGCGACAAATGGGTGTTCGTTCATAATAAAGAATTCAGAACATAACATTATAGAGAGTTTTGAAACGCCTGCTACGCACGAAGTTGTCGATATTTTGACAAGTGACTTTCCTCAATATTCACCAGCACTGGTAGAAGAAAGCATTAATGTGATTAATTTAATGTCCATGAAAACCATCTGAATAAAATACATCAATATGTCAGCCTTACATGTGATATAAGATCCACTATAATTATATGTCCACCTGAAAGTTCATACTTAATCAATTTGATATCGCGGACAGGTCTGCAGAGAGGGGACCCGGGGTCATCGGATAAAGTAAAGCGTATTCTTATTTTTATCATAAAGCCTTCACAAAAGTGTCTGTTGAAATTTTTCCCCTTGCGTCGACCTGGCTCTGGACGCCGTGGATGTTATAGAGAAAATTCATGATTTTATCAAATAAGAGGTATACATTTCATTACATAATTTTAAATCGAGCCGTATCGACATTTAAGGGATCTTTTCTTGCGATTGGAACTAACGTTCATCGAGTTAATGAAGAAAAATGTTACAGCATATATTCAGCTAAAGCATATAATGTGAACATTTTATATTAAAGGTTGCATTTAAATATACGTTCAGGTAACAGTGTCGTGACTATTTCACGTTTATAAAATAAACGATTCATTGCAGAGTAAGAAGCAATGGTTGCGTAATACAATTAGGCGTGTTGCTCTCCCTCTAGAGGAAAAGGACGTACACAGTAGATATGATGGTTGTCATTGTAGAATTTTACGAGTGGAAAGCTTTTATTATTCACCCCTGTTCCTTTTTAACCGTTCTGCTGTACGGTGTAAAATACGTATATTATATATTTCATCGTTATTTTACATAATGTTACACACTAATCAGATATGGTATTAAAGGATAACATTGTTCCCCTAATTTCTGCAATGATACGAAAAAAGAAGGTGGCAACCTGTTTCAACAAGACACTGACCAGGTCAACTTAATGAAGTAACTGGATGCATTGGAATACCGGATTACTGTTCAGACGGCGGTCAATTCCGGCAACCGGAAGTATCCACACCCTACCCCAACACATAATCCACTCACATTCATGATTTGTTAATGAACATTTGTTTGTGAAAAAGGAAAATTAACATTTGATCTTTGTCTTTCTGCAGATGATTCCTTACCCTCTTACCTTAACCGTCTCTTTGTCCCTGTACAGTTCATCTCCTACCTGTCCCCTGTTAGTTTTTTCTTCTATCCATCCCTTGCCTACTAATCCTCTTACTCATATCTCGTTTGTGTTTACCTTGCTCATTAAACTATCTGTATTCTATGTGTGTATTTGTCCCTTATGTTACTTGTCAGTCAGCCTCTGAAGAAGATCCTGCTAGGATCGAAACGTCAGGCCCATTTACTTTTACACAGGCTTTATAGTAGATGAGCATGCAGTCTGCTAACAGTTTTGTTATATTTTGGTTTAACATTTGTTTGTTTAAGACATTGCTTTAATGTACTTAAAGATCTTGATAAACGACACAGTTAAGCCTAGTCCTACTTTATAAAACTAACTTTGAATAGTTACAAAATATTAAGGTATTAAACTGGTGCGGACACGCTGTGCAGTGTGAAGGTCTAACTTCGGCTGTACTGTATGGCTTACCGTAAGGCTGCAAACACAAACCAGGCCGTCCGCATATGCAACTTAACCAAATAATCCCGTCGTTCTGCTAACCAGCTGATTGAAGATGGCAGACGTCGGATTAATATTAATAAGTGCTGTGAACCTCATCACGTGTATAATCTTCGCGGATACGGGCCAATTTGGCTTATGACTATTGATATATAAGGTAATTGTTATATTAAACGTTACTCAAAACGCAATCATATCCTTTAACTATTTTTGGAATAAAGACATATAGGTCATGTCAATATGTATTTATCCAGCTATGCAAAGAACAAACGTTCCCTTAGACCCTTCCATGGACGACAACAAATCTTATCCTTTCACAGCTTGGTTAGAGCCTACATCGTTTCATGAAACATTAGCTCTCGGACTCTTAGGATGGTGATAATGATTCGTTTGTTCCTTCATACCACGAACGCTGGCTATCTGCCTGTTATGCAATACATTACCACATCTCATATGATGATGATTCTTGAACACTACCAATTATATAACGGCTTACATCATGTAAACTTTCACGTTGCTAGATTTTGTGCCACTGAACCCAACCCTGTAGTACCCTGTACTGCTTATGCTGGTAGTACATCATCACATCGATATACCACAAGGGAAAATTCGTAGCCTCGACAACACAAAAGATAAAGATGGATGCCAACATCTGCAAACGTGAATAGCTTTATGGTACTTTGGCTACTTATCTACTTAGCAATGTCGTATCATTGACAAAAGAAAAGATAAACTTATAGATACCAACGTATGCATACTTGCATATTTACATTGTAAGATACTTTACTTAACGGCCTCAAAGCTAACTATCATTTCCAAAATAAAATTGCATCGTTGACACACATATGTCTCTTTTCAATCGTGATTTTCTATTACGTTTATAACCTTGTGCAGAATATTGTTTTGGGGTAGTTAATGATAAACGGAAATAAGACCTAGCGTAAAAATAAGAACACTACCGAACAATAACATTGGTAATTTAACTTAGTAGATATTAAAGTCTAGACTCTTTATGGTATCTAGACGAACGGGTTGTGGTAAATGACTGTCATTGAAGCATAACGATAATGTCATAATCAATAAACTGTTATCTGATGACAAACATATGCGTATTTGAAAATCCCCAACAATATAAAAGTTAACTATTCTTTGTGTAAACGTACCATTTCTTGGCTTGAAATGGGGGTGGGGGGGGGGGGGTCAGTGCGGATTGTGGGGAGTCCACACAAACACCAGGAGAAAGTCCTTGATAGATTTTCTATTTCATTCGCCAAAGTTTAATTTCCGATCTGGCTACTAGATTAAATCAGAAAGAACATATGTAGACCTTCCTGATTTATATAATGTAAACCTCGATCTGTCCAGTCTGGCCAGGCGATGACTAAACTATTACTATAGTGAGATGTGGTATACAAGCTGGAAATCAGCATACCCCTAAAATATTACCGTTCATAAGTATCATTCCGCCCCCCCCCCCCTCCCCGCTTCGCAAGTCAGAAAACCCCTTTTTCATTTCCAAATGAGAAAAAAATCTCATTTGGAGCACCAAATTGCATCTGAGGCCAGGTGAAAATGCAAAATTATTTACAAAATGGAGTGGGTGTTGAAGTGTGCTAAATTGCACTAAATTGCATCTGAGGCCACCTGGATATGCAAAAAAATTCCCCTCCTCTTAGACCCCTCACTTAGGCCGCCATCAGTTTTCAGCCCCCCTCCCCACTCAAAAGTACCTTCCTACGCCACTGGTCAGAAGCCAATCAAGAAGTAGGTACATCCATCAGTTCTATGGCCCTGCGGATTGAGTAGAATATTACAATGGGATCCAGGAATCTCAATTTCGGATCCACCGCGGATATAAGTCAATGAAACAATTATGGTTGTGGTACGCCGACATTTTGAGGACATTGTTCAGCCATATTTGATATTCTACCATAATACTGAAGTTCGTTGACACCCTCTGTTAATATAGAGTCATATTTGACAGTGACTTCTGTTAACATGAAGTCATATTTGAACACCAAATAAGATCAGCCTGTGTCAACTTTAGTACAATATAGCAGAACACGATATCGTGTTTCATCTTCGTTTAAAAATACAATTTCTTTCTTGAGCCATGGGAACAAATCCTTACTCATAAAAAAAAACAAGTAAAATGGTGCATTTCGAAGCTGATCACCTTACTAGTACAGCGGTATCGAAAATGGAATAATATATCATCTTAGATATTATCAAATGTGAATACAGAGAAAATGTCTACATTCTCGATCGTTTTAGTTCGAAATATTCCAGCATGTGATAACTACCGTACGTAAAATTCAAACTTACAACTGATACGACGTTGCCTTTCCCATGTATATAAAAATTGAAGTAAGCCTAATATGTATAAAATCGGTCTGTTTTGAATTTTATGGTCGTAATTTTTTCGCACGATATCTATTACCGAGGTATAGTTAAATGACATACTTATGAACAGTTGAGATAATAAAGTAAGTGGAATAAACTGGGAAGTCCTTTCATGGGCTTTATGTTACGAATGACAACGAATAATAGTGTAAACCCAGTTTTGAATGTTTACGACATGAGCACACTGCTTGATGATACTGCTATTCTTCTGAGGTAACTTAGGCAAGCATGCTGTATACCCGTGAAATTATTAAATATACCCAGATTTATCAACATACCCTTTAATCTGTGAATCAGTCAACATATATTGAAAATCACCATTGAAATATCTTGTATGAAAACTTCAGATTTATAAATAAATTACTATTGCAGAGGTTCGAAGGTAAATGATTCCAAAAATATATTTTCACGGTGTACCAAGACAATCGGTATATCTTTTACGATGTAAAATGTAATAATTGACGCAAAATGTAATGTTAACCAGATATGTTTTGACGCAAAATGTAATCAAAACATAACGGGAAACATAACAACACATAATGCAATAATCTGTGTCGACCAAGACAAGCGCAATGTGTGCTCTGTATAGTAATTGAATATTGCTGGAATTTCTTACACCGCTACTATCATTTGCAACGAATAGTTATTACTGGTGAATAGGTGGAACGCGCTTAATATTATTTTGAATGAAGAATGTCATAACGATATGTTATTTTTTAATTGATAGATTTGAAATGATAGATAAGTATAGACAAATAGTTCCTTCTATATTAATACAAACGTTGACAATATTTGTACCACTTTGTACCAATATAATACCAAATATAACGAACGTTCAATAAGCGGATATCATCTACCGGCTAACACATCGTCTATAAAAAAAAAGAGCCGCGATTTGTAATTGCAAAACATTGATGTACGCTATATTTCTATGACTGCCGGTTTTTCCCAATATGTAAGACAGATGTTCATTGAGTTCTTGATTCGCTCCCTCGTTATACAATGAGCATTTCAGATAGTATGCTACTATTAATATTATTGGGGGAGGGTGGAATCGTTATTGGCATTTGAACATGTCAATGAAATCAAGTTGTGTTTCGGCAAAATATCGAGCATATAAAATTACTAAGCTCGAAGAATATACTTTTACAAAATGTGCTACAATAAACAGAATGAACTCCATTATTTCATTATTGATATAATTAATGTAAACCATGTAAAAATTGAAATTGGGCCGAAATTAATCCTCATTAGCAACCGACTTGATAAAAGACAGGCCGTTTCCGTGCGATATTTGAAAACTATGATAAATGAGGTTAACAGTCTCGATCATATTATGATATTATAGAAATACACGAGAATGATATCAATATAAACTACCCGATGATAAACTGGAATTACCTTTTTTTTGTAAGTTTAGTATAACAATATTCAAACAATAGTGAAGCATTTTATTAGAAGTTGAGCCTGAAAATCCAAGGCTCAATGTTGAAATAGTCAGTAACATAATCAGAAACGATTTTGTTGTATTTGATAAGGGTGGGGAGAAAATTGGTCCATAGACCCTCTTTCAGTCTACTCATTAATTGCAGAGAAAACAAATGGAGTGTCGAATACCACCATTCTCTGATATATTGTATCCCGTATAAGAAAGCTTACGTAATGTCAGTTTTATTCAAAGTAATTACATACTACGTGGATCTCATATAACAGATACAAGACAAGACAATTTCTGGTTTTGATACTTATTCCCCCCCCCCCCACCCCACAGATCACCGGAAATGGCACTTCTCGGGCTTGAAAATGACCAACCAGATGTACACTTTTTCCTGAGCACCAAGTATTTCCCAATATCTTTTTTTTTCACCCATAACCTATTTGAGGATTGTCACCAGTCACACATCATGTTGACCTCACCGCATCTCCTATGGATCATTGCTTTTGTAGGTGATTATACTTCGCGGCCCACAATACCCGTCAGCACCACTTTTCAAGGTTTTAAGCCCATTATTTGTTCAGAATTTCTCGTGAATAAATTCACTTCGAAACATACCCATAATGTTGAACAACATTTCATCTATGGACAACCAATAGAGAAAACCTTCTTCAACCCCTAACAATCCGGTCAAAATTGCACGAGAAGAGGAAGTATGATAAAGAATGCTGGTCAGCGAATTTTCGAAAATTCAGACACAGTTAATTTATTGGTGTACAAATAATAAAATCTCATATAACGGCTACTATAAAACTTCGTTGAAGGAAATGAAAAATACTAGATATTTCCGATACCGAACATTATACACATATACAGTTTGGAGGCTGTTCATCCTGGAACGCCATTTTCATGCTCACTGATATGATGTGATATCTGCTGTTTGCTTTACAAATTCAAATAATTGAAATGAGACTGAAATAAAGAACTTTTATCTCTTTATTGTGCGATGCCCCACATTCTTTTCATTTCAAAAGACGCACAGTTTCAAGTTCATTATACACTGAAGTCTTCCGATTCTCTATCTGCCTTTAGTTTGACAGAAATTTAGCGAAATGCAAACGTCTTGGCTTTGCGTTGACGAACGCATCAGTGGCTACCTCAGCGGTTGATGTCATGGTGGCGATGGATATCCATCAGTGCAAGGCCATTCAATCTATCTTCTCCCATAGTGGTTCTGAACGATAAGGATATTGGTATTTTTATTGCTCAATACGAAAAAATCAAGATTGCCCTCCATTTCAATATGCATACAATAGCTAAAAAAAAATCATCAGAAACACGGCGTTGGGAATGAAATATGTCGTTCGATCGAATCTGGAAAAAAAACTATGGCATCCGTAATTTAATCGAATCGGACATGATAGGATGAATGTAGGTTCAAAAGCTGATAGCAAAAAGGGCCGAAACAGGAAGCAGGCAGGTAACGTTGTACTTCATCGTACATAGTCCATTCTTTCTCACGTTCACCAATGCCAAGTTAGAAGAGAGGAGGAGGAGGTTTGGGCGGCAGTGATCTGACAGGTTTCCTCACCACACCGTACTGGCTTTCAGCATTGGTGTCATCGTAACAACTTAGCGCACCTGGCATAACAAGCTGTCATAACGACTCACATTCCAATGCGTCCTCGAAATGTCACTGCGGTTGATGTGTTTCAAAACATCAACCGAGTTTAGGGAAATTCAGATGAAGCAGTATTGCCACTTGCAGAATGCTGTAGCCGATCATTTTTTCGAATGCCGGTGCCAATTAACTTTTTGTAGCATTTTTATCACAACTAGCCCATCGAAATGAGCAAAATATAGCTTATTACGAAGACAAAACATATTACCGTAGCTGTACATGTCAATGGGATATTGCGATATGATGAGTCAAGGATCTTGACGATTTTGGGGGAAAATTTTTAACTCTGCGGTTTGCTTCTAGGTTGTCCTTCAAAGTTTACGATATGTTACTATAACTACCACACATAAACATACACGGGCCGCACTTCATGAATGAACCTAGTAGTATATTAATACGCCAGTGAGATTTCCACTGATTTGTTTATGTCTACTATCCGATTGCATAGGCAAATTCCCACGGAAGCAACCTCAGGAATAATGCGTGTAAAATTTATCAATGTTGCCATAATGTTGCTTTCACAGTCATGGGTCTCTTTGATAACTGCATGCATCAAATAAAATTGAATAGGCCTAATACAGCAGTGAATTAAATAACTTACATATCTCTTCTTGGCTGCCATTGTGCTATAGTTACTAACAGGTGATAAAGCCGATGTTCAGCGCTTTACGTGTATTTTTAAGTTTCCCGCAACTATTTTTCTATGGAAATAGGCAAGATCTTGGGATTTTCATCCCTATAGATATCGCTAGATATTGCTAGATATCCATACAGTACAGTATCCTAAGGATTTTTTGGGGATTTTTCGGGTCCTGTATTTGGGACATTGCAAAATCGGGAGTGGTCACACTGCATGTAGGTCAGTGCACGACCTCTAGACATCACTAATACACAACCCGATCACTTGTTATCGACGAAGTGGTGTGTGGCCGGATTTTGTCATGTTATGGTACTACGGGCGAAGGTCATTAATTAAGTTTCGTAACTCATCAGGAAGCGATTAGAGGGGTGGGGCGTAAGGTTGTGGGGCGCGCGTTTTCATGCAGATGGGAACAATCTCGAGAAGTGATGGGTGCGTCCGCCCCCGCCCCCTCCCCTCCGCCCATGATACACCCTTGGATCCACTACATAATATTCACAGGAGATGTGCTCAATTCTCCAATCGCATGCGGAATTTATTTTTAGATTCATTGTACGAGTTACGGTACTAGGTTTGGGGTAACAATAAGCATTCAGGTCGGAGTTTATAACATTTTATATCTGGATGGCAGTGTTGCAAATAGGTCTAGTGCAGTTCGCATATAGATCCTGGTCTAATACCGAAATGCGTCATGTTCCCCGACGACTCGGTCGAGTTTGAGACCAGCCACAGCCTGTTGGTTTCATAGCACAATGAACAATAGTTTAAGGCGTTCATACACACACGCGCGTTATTATAGACCATATATAGTCAAAATAG
This sequence comes from Apostichopus californicus, assembly GCA_020650975.1. NCBI lineage: Eukaryota > Metazoa > Echinodermata > Holothuroidea > Aspidochirotida > Stichopodidae > Apostichopus > Apostichopus californicus. The sequence goes on from JAIPMN010005714.1 coordinate 9,963, forward strand.
ACATTAGTGAGAGAGGGAAAATGGAAACTTCAAAAATGGAGTTGTCGGTGTAAGGGGAAGGGTGAAGCGCACGCCCCTTCCGAAATTCTCGATCCGTCACTGGCTACCCTGTGTATATAATAGGGATCAGCGCTGTTATTATGTCACTGTTCCTCTTTCTATTCCCGGTGTCTTGGCGTTTTTCTACTACTCCCTCCTTTTCCATTTTTTCTTTCTTTCTTCTTTTTTCCCCTTCCTTCCTCTCCTTCCTCCTCTTTTTTCTTTCTCTCTTTTGTCTCTTCTTCTCCTAACGTTTTTTCTCTCCTCTTGGGGGGAGGCGCGCCCAACGCCCCCCCCCCCCCCC
>JAIPMN010005715.1:0-34216 GCA_020650975.1 Apostichopus californicus
TATGTCGTGCTCTCGGTGTAGGTGCTTCTGCCATGGTCAATCCCGAAAAGAAAATCAAAATATCCTGGGGTAAGAAGGGTAAAATATTTCGTAATCGATTAACTGCAGTGATGGTCTCTGAATTTCGAAGGGTGGGGGCATGGGGGGTGGGTAAATTTCCCCCAACTTATAGAGGTAGGGGCTGTACCTTTGTAAAAGGTACAAACTTAAGGCGAATGAAGGAAGATATAAAAGAGGGGTTCTGCCCTGGAGTCATTGACGCTGATTCCTAAGTGGGTCTGGTGTTTATTTAAACGTCAAATGGGGCATTCTGTGGTATATTTACACTATACTGGAACTATGAGAAGTGGAGAAAGCTAAGCCACAGATTAATAGCACAATTTAAGTGATACTTATGGAAGTGTATTAGGCGATATGACTGCACATATAAGAATGGTTAATTATTACAACTTAAGGTGAGTTTATTTCACTTTTCCAGAACGGTGCTCACTTACAACAATCACAGAGACAATGGATACCAACCGTGAGTGGATGCGACAAAATGATGTAATGATTGTCCTAGTTTTGAGCCTTCTCATCTGTCTTTTGATCGTTTTCATCTATCTTTGGACGAGAAAGGTAAGCATTACATTCTTTAAATCATCCTTTAAATTATTTATTACTCCAGTAAGTACAAATCAAACTGAATACGGTATACTATAGCTGATTTCCTAGAATTTATTATCCCAGATTTATGACATGAAAAGTGGGGAATGATATATCCTTCTTGAGGTAATAATATGATTGTTTCTAGTTTCCTGTCCATTCTCTACTAACTTGATAATTTGCTTCGAACTTGAATCTTCTGCACATGCGTTTGTAAATATTTCGTATTTTTACTATGAAATTAACTGAATATACTTGTAAACTGTATATTAACGTTAGTATTTAAAATCAACTGCACTAAAGACACATTGACAGACATTTCTTATGTAAAATTTAAAATGCTACAAACATTTGAACTGACAGAAATTCTCACTTGATCTTATTTGTAGAAAATTTATAACTAGAGTATAATACACTGTTTACAAAATACCCTTAATGAAACTTTAATTTCACATCCTTAACGGTCCTTAACGGTTTGCAGTTGTTTAAATAACATTTAATACCATGTTTATCGATCTTTTAAGATCAATGTTATCATTATTTAGACTTAAATGGGATAACAATGCTTGCCGGCTTGATTTAGTTCCTGAAATTGAGGTTTATCTAGATAACATTCTCAAGTTCTTATAGATTCAAAAATTGGGTATTTTTCCAACTAATTTATGATCATAAAGTAGTTGGAAGAATCGAGAACTAATTGACTTAAATAAGCCACATTAGGGTTAAAGCAATTCACATGCCTATTTTAGTTGACTGAATAACAGTCTGCATATTGAGAACACCGAGTACTATATAATACGGTTACAACAGAGTACGGAAGCTCTTAACAGACTGTGTGTTTGGATGGGTTGGCGGAATCCATGCAAGTTATTTATAAGAGCACTTACGTTTTACCACCAAAATGGAGAACAAAATTTCTTTCATTGAACGTCTATAGAGGGTTTAACCCAAAAACTAAAAAGGGCGAAATGCATTCGTGTCACTTCCCCTAAAAACAAGTGAAGGGGAAATGTGACATCCCTGACCCCCCCCCCCCCCCGAATCAACTCCTTATAGTGCTTGAAATATGATTTTGAATAATAAGTAGGCCTATTGAATTACATCAGCAATGGTCGGTCTAAAAGTAAGAAATCCACATAACAAAAATCATTACAAATTTAACCTTGCGTACAAATTCAGTTTCAATCGAATTGCGATTGAACAATCTAATATACCGGTATTAAATATTTACTTCATACAAAGGAGAGAGCCTATACTGCATTGATTCAATTTGACTTATAAATATCTGTCACCATTACCAGTCCTAGCGATTTTTGAAAAATAACCTGTAGTCTTCACCCCAATCCAGTATAATCACGTCCTCCTCACATGAGTGTAAAATCAGTGATGTGACTTTAAGCTCTACCGAAGAATGCTTTGGGTATTGTTCTACAGCTTGGAAATACCAGTTATCTGGATATAGATGATCTTGCACCATTCAACATAATGCAGCTTTGCTCCGGTCAACTAGAAGGAAAAAATCGCGTCATCTTTTACAAAACGTGGGTCAAACTGAGACAAATTATTTCTAGATATCAATAATAATTCCACTATATATAATTTAGAAAAAAAACTTACCACGATTATGAAGATTAAAAGACGCCATACATTTTCAATAAATTATTACGTAAATAGTTATCTGTTTCTGAGCACAACCATTTGCTTAAGTTAACCTTTAACCTTCTTTACCACAGTAATTTATTTACCATAGAAATATGGATTACTCTTCATCATTGATCTAAATTATTTGCACTGAACGAAGATTACTATTATTTAACAAACATTTATAATTATTTTATGCTTTTTAGAAACGTCGTCTGGAAAGAGGAAGTAACAATAGTGCAGTAAAGTACAGTAAAGGCACGCCAGAGTTTCCTGACTCCTTGAAATGTAAGTCGTACAGTCTACATTTCATCAATCTGTATGAGTTTGTATTGAATATCATCAAAATCTCCCATACTATGGGGATATTCAGTTGCCATAAAGTTGTTTCATCAATACAATAGTAAGACTACGAAAGACTTGATGCTGGTAAATGCGATTACATAATGTATACATGATGCTACTATTAAATAAACATTAAACCCTATCATTACAACATAAACTTAAGAATATGTGGCGGAGGGTGGGGGGGGGGTGGGTGTTGACACTTGTCACTCCTGTCCCCTGCTTAACATTGAAATAGTCATTCATCTTCAGAATATATTACAGTATGTATTACTGTTGTGGCCAAACCTGTTTCCTACTGAATAGGTAAATATCACCCTCAACTGGGTGTACTTTTTTAAATCTCCAAAGGACCAAACGAATGGAGCCGAGAAGAACACCACTGTCTGGAGGACACTAGGTTTAACATTACTAACAATTGTTTACTTTGCATCGGCTATAGGACTGTACACCAAAACCTGGTTTACACAATTGCTCCTTTAGTCCAGTCCAACAACACAAGTCTACCTTCAGCAGAAGTAGCGATGATACAAACATTTAAATTGTATAACGTTAATATTATAATCAACTGCACTAAAGACACATTGACAAACATCTCTTTAAGTAAAACTTAAACATATATTTATTGGATGCCACCATATACTAAGTGAAATGATAAAACTACCATAAATCTATCATACACAATTAACCTGAACATTTTGCAGCTCTGCTTGCATTTTTTGTGCATTGAAACCTTGGCTTTCTTATTAAACAGCTTGTCTAACATTTTGTCCAGATGTTGATGAAGGGATGAAAATAATGTAGTTTCCAGGTTTACAAAAGCAAGACTTCAGCAGAAAGCTGTGCAAAAAGAAAAATCTTATATTACTAACAAGTATTATACTCAGTATTGTTACCAGGATTTTAAGAGTTGCACCAGCGGGATGCAACATCTTAAAAAACTTGCGTCCCCACATTCCTTCATGAAAACATGAACTAAATTACCTTTACACGTGGAACGCCTATGCTAGTTATAATGACCCCTGACAAAAACATTGACTTGTGCGCAACGGATATCCTATAGTGATAGGTTCATAATGTGCATATTGAAAATCATAAATGCAAATTATACAACTCATACATATGGATGCGTGGACACATTAATATTATATGTATTTTCTTAGGTTACAAATAAATTCATGTGTTTGCGCTGAAACCCGATACAAGGTGTACTTACTATATAAAGAGAAGTCCAACTCATATCAAGAATATTTTGACATGATGTGGTAGCCCATACATGCAATACAGACACACGTCAGGCACACAGATTGAAACAGATTGAAAGAGGAAGGTGCCAACTGCATTATCAGTACGCAGCTAGTACGGTGCCAGCATTATTTGAATATATGCCAGCATTAATTTGAATATATGTCTGTATGAATTCGAATTTATGTCTACATTAAATCATTTTTATGTAGACATAAAAAACTCCTGCCTCTTGTTATGTCGTCATAATTTCTGAATTTTGTCCACTGTGGCCAACCATACACGTTGTGATATTTGAGAGTGCACACATATGAGAGCCTATAGTACAAACTTTGCTATCTCGAGCAACGTTACAAATAGTTGCATTGAGACCGTCGGTTCTATGCGCTATATAAATAGGTTATTTAAGCAAAATACGTTGTGTCTTTTGAGCACGACAAATTCAAACAGTGTTTGCAGACAATGGTAGGGACTGTTAGCCAAACAAATCACAGGAAATTTGGAAACGCATCATTGACTACTTTTAGCATGAAATTCTTTGTAACGGGAGTGTTGTTAACCTTGTACTTTGCGGTTGATTGTTATCATTTATTTGTTTGAAACAGACTCCACTGTACAAAGGATTGGAAGAAATTTTGGTTCTTTTGAGAAGTTGTGGTTTTTGGAAAAGAAAGAAAGAAAGATATTCATTCCGAGAAGTGTTTGTTAAATATTACGAAAACATGTTATTGGAAACCTGCTCAAGTCCCGAATCCTGAGTCGTTGTACTCTTGTTTACACAATTTACACGTTGACACTGAGGGTTATATCTACGATTTGTGCAAACAGATTAATTTTTTTCAACTCCCTGGTTTAAAGTTGCAAGTAAAACGGCATGTCTATAAACTGTTTATATGAATGAGGAATTGCTATAACGGAACACCTTTACTCTTTTAGAGATGTGTAACCATTTTCTTTACAACTTTCCTAGCTTCCAAAATTGTTATAGTTTTGAATTCTTATACATGAACTCATACTTTTATTTGTGGCTTCATCATCTGTAACTTACAATGTGTTAAAATTGGTTGTGTCACAGTGTTGTTGTGTTTAATTGTTTCTACCTGGTAAGTTGCATCACATGATTTTTAAAAAAAAACACCTACAGTTACAGTTTACCGTTACTCAATGAATCACAGGTAGGGATGTGTCTGTTGATTGATTGCTCTACACAACAAACAATAACAACACCACTGAACTGATCAAAGTGGCAACAAACACGTATTTAATGTAGATCCCACCCGTACAGTATACCCACAAAGAAATGTGTGATACCCACACGTTTATAGTACTTGAGTCCATGTTTCTTCACTCGGACTTGAGACCAATACCAATTTGGCATATCATCTTGCTTGGCAGGTCTCTTATTTCTGAAGTTTACTCTTTGAGTGTCCAGAATGAGCACTTATGTCAGGAGTCAATGCAGTCTTGCACATTTAGCCACACATACAATGAATATCTTCTTGTTTAAAGCAAATCATATGAAGCCAATGCTTTGATTGGTTGCTGTTATTCGTCATATGGTAGATTTTTTGGCATAAACGATAGTGGCTTTGTAATTTATATAGAGACTGTGTGTAAAGGGTAATTCTCACAATTTTATCTCCATTTCAATTAAATCCTTTCATTGTTCAAAGCTGTTTCAAAGTTATGGTTACAAAGATAAAATGGTGATCATAAGATGTCATTTTGATCTTAGTAATACAGTGAAAAACAGTGTGATGTGACAAACAATAATTCACAATGACACAGGCTGTCCTGAAATGACCATTGACCTCAACAACTGGCTTCTTGTACTAAATGTGATACATCAAACACTTAATATGACATCTGTCCTTGTTAAAATATTGTGATAAACAATGGTTTCCACAATTTGACCCCTGGTGAACTCAAACGACTATGACCTCCGCCCACAACATAAGGCTCAATATCACAATATTGGGATTACTAGCCCCCTTCATCATTTACATGGCTGGCTGGTGAATGCCAGCTGAACATACACTCTTCATAACAATCTCAAATTCACAGGTTGGCTACGCAGAAAAAAATCCAGAATCTGATTTGCAAAGAATTGTGGCGGCGAACAGTTAATTCTGCACACGTAAAGAAAATAGATCTCCTTGAGTAGCATACTTCTTCAAAACAATACGTAAAATTCTCTACTTTGGTTCGTTTTTCTTGAATTGAACAAGACCGGGAATATTTAGGCGCAATTGAGTTAACAACATCTTGCAAAAAAAGTTGCATGCAACGAACCGTATTTAACCGCAACGATTCGGCATAAACTGTACTAATTCAGCGCTTGCAACATAGGCACTTGTAACGTTATTATTGTACGTATATGGTTGGCCGTGTACATGTATGGCATATTACGTGTTTTTGATGATGACCAACCAGGGCCAGGAAATCGACCAAGCAGTTTTTAATAGGCCGGAGAGTTACAGTTGTGCAAATGATATAGACTAGACATGTACATTCTTTAGATTAAAAGGTCATTAGGCCTTTGGTGTTAACTTTCGTAAAATTTCGTCATCTAGCGGCGAAGTTACACTAACGTTAACATGTTGTTCAATGCGACCAATCAGTGTCCAGGACTATGTGTATTCTCTGTCACGTTCGAAACAGGCGTGATACGTAGTTGACAGCTTGGTTGTCCATTTCATTTCATTATATATTTGATCCAATCACAACAACAGTATACAAACAACAAAGTATGAAAACACAAAGCGAATCAGGATATACAAAAGGAAACCAAATTCCTGTAGCCCGGAGGCCTGTACACCCTTACAATAAGAGATTTGGAACTAAAATAAATATATAATATTAACAAATAAAGCCATAAGAAATATAAGATTTAAAATTGACAAACTACACATGTGATAAAGCTAAGAAATGTTTCTTTATTTTGCACACAAATGACTGGTAGGAACCACACAAGAGCAAATTCCTGGTCTCAGGGGGAAGTTCATACCAAATCCTAGGAAATTGGTTCAAAAATTTATTTTTAAAACATTTGTTATTGCAAAAGCATGATTTGAAAGTAAATTCTCAGTGTGGCGGGAATTTACAGTGATGTTTGCAATAGCAGGACAAGAAAATTTACCAAAAAAAGCACTTTGTAACAAGAGAAGTTTATAACGATAAGTAAAAGAATACCAACCAAGAATACTTAAAAGAGAACTATAATACTCCATTTCCTGTCTCCTTTGTCTTAAAATAAAACGAGTTGCACTCTTCTGGACCCCCTCCAGTCTACCTTCATGAGTCAGATTCTGGGGTCCCCAGGCAGGTAAACCATAATCTAAAACAGGGACAACCAAGGATTTAAAACGCATAAGGCGAACCGTGCTGCTCAGACCAGCTGAAACAGAACGAAGGAACCCAATAAGTTTCAGGCTTTAGCAGAAACATAATCAATGTGACTATTCCAATTAAGTTGACTATCAAAGATAATACCAAGGTATTTGTGAGTGTGAACATTGTCCAGCAGACTTCCATTAAGGACATAGTGGGAGTGGGTTTTTTTCTTTGTAAGCCGCATTACTTTACTCTTTGATGCATTAATACTCATTTTGTTAAGAGTACACCAAAGCTGAATTTGATTAATATCATGCTGGAATCCAATAGAATCAGCATTACTATGGATGTATCTATAAATCAAAGCATCATCTGCAAACAAAGAGCATTGACATGACAGATTATATGTAAAATCATTCATAAAAAGTATGAACAATGTAGGCCCAAGGACACTCCCTGGGGTACCCCAGATCTGACTTTAACCCACGAGGAGTTATTACCATAAAAATGAACTCTTTGTAATCTATCAAACAAAAAAGACTGGACCCAGTGCCAGACTGGTCCAGTTATATTAAATTAAGTTGTTAATTTATGCAAAAGTACATTAAAGGGCATTTTATCAAAGGCTTTATCAAAATCGATGGATAGAGCATCTATAAGAGGAGTATTATACGCTTGGCAAGAATACTAGACCACGAATAGGTGATATTACACAACTGAGTATTGCACGAGTGACGGGGCACAAACCCATGTTGAATCAGGACTTGCAGATTTATTGATAGGAAGCTGATCAAGTATATTAGAGGCAGGTATAGAAATATCCAAACTAGATAGTGGTTGGATTGGTAGTTGGCATTCAGGAGGACCTACCAGAGGCTCTTCAGCAGAATTAAAAACTGATAAAAAAGTAGTTATTAAATGCCTCCGCAATATCTTGGGACTTGTGCAGCAGAGACGTGCCACATTTAAACTTAACAGGCAGGTGTGACTTACGTCTACTTCTAACGAATGACCAGAATCCCTTGTGATTATCAGGATTAGACAAAAGATGAGATCATTAATGTAAGCCCAGTATGCTTTATTAAACTTAGACTGTACTAAATTCCTAAAGGTTTGGAAGTACTCCAGTGATCTACTGTATTTGACTGTTTTTTGTTTTAAACAGCCTAGTACGTTTCTTTTTCAGGAGTTTTGCCAGATCTCCATTTATCCAGGGGCTTTTACCCCTGTTATTGGTCATTTTGGTGGGTATCGATTCTCTAACTGCAGCGGACCATAAATCAAGGAAGCCATTCCAGGATGACTCGACATCATGGTCGATGACCACCATGTCCCAGGGTGCAACATGTAGTAGAGTAATTAAATACTCAAAATCATCCTGCTTATAATTAAGAAAACTTCTAATGATTGTTGGTTTCTTAGAGAGCTTGAATCTTTTGAAATGGACACTAACAGCATGGTGGTCACTAATTCCCACCGGATTATCAATTTCACTAGTATGCTAAAACTCAGGAGCTGTTGTGAATAACAAATCAATCACTGAACCTAATACTTGAAAGGAAAACTGCTTAAATTGCATTGTGAAAGTAGCCAATAGAAACACAAACACAACATTTCAATCACTCATCGTTCAGTTAGTCGTTAACATCCGTTGCTTGTTTGCAGTTTCGCTTCAGAATTTAAACTTGTGCCGTAGTCAGGAAGATAGGGCAGGCCGGGAGGTGCGGGTGGACTTTTGGTACATAATACAGCACTATATTAATATATTAATATTCAGATTACGGATTACAAGTCAAAGAGTAAGCAATAAATCCAGTGGATTAGCCTATCCGGAGCTTTGTATAGCCGCACGCATTCTGGATTATCCGAGTTCAATCCAATCATTCATTATTGTGATACTCAGGGACATGTATATTCGACGCCATTTTTTGTAAACGGTTTAATTTTTAATTACGCACAGATACCTTTAACGCACAGATAGACAAAGCATAAACACAAGGAATCACGCCCAGTATGCCTAAAAGTAAATGCCGAATCACTGCTGTACAAACTGCGTTTCACTTTACGAAAGACAAATTATTAGAGCACCGTGCCATTTCTTATTGAAGACTAAACAAAACCTATATGTACGGTAATATAAAATTGGAAACTGAATCATTCGGATTATTTCGTATTAGAACTGCTTTCGGTTTTGATGAGTTCGGATAAGTCAAGTTTTACTGAGTGTATATAATAATCAATTGAAGTTAACTATTTGCCTACGTACATCACCCGTTGCAAATTGTTTATAGCCTATCATAACTAATTTCAGACATTGCATGCTATTATTTATGTACTAACAATCTCGTCAAAATTGTCTATAAATACGAGTCGGTCAATAGTAAATGTGCATACTGTATCAGCAGAAAAGGGGAAAAACCAATGTGAATAGATTCAGTGCATGTAATCATAAAGTCAGGAACTTTCGCTTTCCGTCGGTTTGGTAATGACATAAACACGGGAGGACTACTCAAAGCGATACAACGATTTCAATAACAGACTTCGTCAACCTTTGTGATAAACCTATGAGGCTGATCTAATATCAACGACCAAATTTCGAATTGTTTACTAAATATTGACCGTGGTTTATTTTATCTCGCGAAATTTGCAGTACTATGTTGATTGTCATTGTTGCATCTGCTTTGATAATTGTCACAGGTAAAAATTTGTTGGTAACATCGTCCTAAATTAGGTATATTTTTACCATGTCCCTTTCTGCCTTAACGGTCATTTAATTTTGTTTTCAGGATGTTCTGCTAACATCTCCCTTGACACGCCGACGAAAATTGCCAGCGTCGGCGATCATGTACAACTTGATTGTAATACATCAAATACAAAAGCTAAGTCTTGGAGGAAAGATAAAACCATTTTACTCTTTGCGGAGACAACGGCGATAAGAAAACGTGACTTTGGTGACATTGAGTTGATCGAGGATAGTTACTCAATTCGAATTTTTCTTGATGACCTAAAATATGAAGGTGTTTATTCGTGTTCAGAAAACGGATCAGTCATACACACGTATTGTTTACAGATTGCAGGTAATTGTTTCTTGATTCATGTATGTGTAATAGTAAGAGGGCCTGACGTTTCGATCCTAGCAGGGTCTTTGAGACGTCAGGCCCTCTTAATTTTTGTACATTGTACTCAGGCTCTTTAGTGGATATATAAGCAGTTTGCTAACAGTTTTGTTTTATGTTGATTCATGTATGTTAGTACCATTGCTGCCACAGGCATCCTTATTGAGAGAACAAAATGTCCTGACTGTAAGGTTAATATTTTTTGACACTTGGGAAACTCGATCCTGATATTGACAATGGTAAACATGACACTCGGTTTGACTTTTTGCCCATTCTATCGGTCTAAAATATTAAATGGCTATAGAACTCTTAGACGGAATCGGTAAAGCTCAGTCCAAATTGAGTGTTCTGGCATTGTTGAAGAAGTAATATTGCTTATTTAAGTCAACGATCAAAACTGAAACGGATAGTAAGGTGACCCTTACCGGTGTAAGATTAAGAATTAAATTAGACATAGATTGGAGAATGACGTGGTAAATGTAATTTCAGTAAATATGGATAAATATTTACCACTTCTAACGAGAAAACAATTTCATAATTTTACGTTCACACGTATCATTGAATATTATGGCTTTTATGGGGTACAAACTATAGATTGTTAAGTTTCGGATAAAATAACATTGTGAATACTTGAAATACAATATATGGCTCTTCGTGAATTAGTGTAAACATGGTTTAGTATAATCATGGTATAGTTTTAGACTCATTAATTTCTCAACTCCGATTAAATAATGAATGGCCAATATTAAATTCTAATGTGCTTATCAACATTAACTTTCTTCATACAAATAGTAGGTATACCTGCATTTGAAAAATATGCTTACATAAATATCTCAATATTTGGGTTGTTTCGGTACCTACTTCCGTTGGAACTTTCTACAATATCGTATATTTTTCGTAAAAATATATTAAAAAAAGGTAAAATCTGCAAACAATTTCAAGATCATAACCATTTTTCTCTAAACAATATACAGTATATATAGTTATCGCTAAGGCGTAAATGAAACCTGTTGATAGCTGACTGGTTACTAAATTTGAAAACGGGCTAAAAATCGTGTCTTTCATAATTAATCATTTGAAAGCCTGTGGAAAACTGCATTACATGTGATTGCATTTTACGCCTCTTTGTTACGAAATCACCTTATTTCAATATACTTACAAATCAATATTGAATCCGTCACCAGTACGTTCACAAACCCAAGAACTTGAATGAACATGAACCGTATTCCAAGCTGTTCATAAACCGTTGCTTATCTTTGCCTGGTGTCCTCGAATAGTCACCATTTATTCCTTGTATTCCGCTATAGTATAGTATTCCAAGATAAGCAACAATTATTAAAATAGTACATTTATTGCCATCCTTCTGCAGATCAGTTTGCAACATTGTTTAAAAGTGAAACTTTTTTCATATCATAGTAAATGTTACTTCTGTATATAATTATTGCTCCTCTTGAAGAAAACGGAGAGATCTATAGGCAAATCAATCATTAAGTCAAGATTCAGAATGATATAGCTCAGACCTTATTTCAAGAATTAAAAAGTTAGTGACCAATTTCCAAATTGGATCTTGACCTGAATGATAACATCGTGGGGGAATAACTTGAAATACCTGATCTGAGCCGGTGCATGCATGTAGTCCAGCCACGGCAAAGGAGGGGGATTGCCCTTACCTGGCAGACTACTGTGCACGCTCATCTGTAACACCATCATGTGTACAAAAGTTACGGGACACGAGTATTGTACCTCTCCGTAAATTGTTAATTCCCCTCTAACTCAGAACTTCTGGCTACTGCCCTGGTTGGGGGGGGGGGTACACTGTATTGGCTGAGAGTGTATGGGTCGTCAAGAGCTCCCCTGGGACGGCCGAATTCCAGCAGTATCAACATTTTAATGTTTCTGCGTAGTTATTTTCTAGTACGAATCTTTGGAATAGGTCAATATATCTCATAGCTCTACTTGGGCTAGACGGGTGAAGCTCATGGAAGCTGAAACATTTCCGAAGACCTACTTCTTGCCCGTATAGCAACATTGAACAAGAGCCCAATTGCACTATGGTTCCTTGCTTGTAAGGAATATTTACAAGGGAGCAGCACTGTCCGACGTACACACACAATATTATTGCCAAAAATATCACAAATCATACGTTGGTCCTTTTGATAACCTGTTGAGGACCAGGTGTATGTATATGAGCAGTATGATTTTACAGAACTCACAGAATCATCCTAACTGTACTTATTAATAATTTTAACAAAACCAAACTAAACCTTGATCTCTAATAACTTCGCACACAAAGGTTGCAGAGGAGTCAACTTATGGACAATTTAGATCGGAATATGGCCACGAAATTCAAATAATCAACTGGGAAGAAACTAATACAGGTCACTGGAGGTCAACCTGAGATCAAAGGTCACCCAAATGCAGGGTGACTATTGGATTACAGTAGCGTAACTCCCAACCTTGATGCACATTTGGTTCTTAAGTTATTGCGAAAATACTAGTTTTTGACCCCTAATTGACCTTTGTTGACCTTGAATCACATGACTGTTGTTTTTGGAAACAATCCCTGACCCCATTAACAACGACTCCCAAAATATCAATCATGTCGGACCCTGTCAATAGGAGTTATTGCTTTTTTAAATATTCTGGTTTTTGGCCTCTAACTGACCTTTGGTGACATTCACAGGCAACAAAAACAATAGGGCACACTTTCTCACTATGGCGGATTTATATACCAAGTTTGAATCAAGTTCAACTTTCCCTTGTTGAGTTACAGTGTACCCAAGCAAGTGTCACAGACGCACACACAGACACACACATGCCAACCGGACTACACAGGTTACTATGCTAAAGCAAGGAACCAAAAAGGGGTATACTGCTGATGGGGTCTGGAAACTGCGGCATTTTAATTTGTTTCTTTTTCTCTCAGTGATCTCAAAACAACAGTTTAGATAGGGTAACTACAGAGCAGGATTTTCTTTTGGAGGATATCCCCTTCCTTAGCGAGGGAGGGTGCGGGGAAGGGGTATACAAGGAAGGTCACCGTCGTGGTTAATTTCATTCTTTATAGATATAGAACAAATATTATTTCGCCCCATTTCAATTGAGACGACAGTCTGTAATAAACTTTTGTTGGAAACACGTTTTGAAACAACACTATAGGGAGCCCAAGGTCCCCAAGTTAGCTGAAGAGGTGAAAAGGTGTTTGTCCACTTTATTAAATTCAAACCCGTCCATGTTGTCTCCTTTTAGACCAATGGCCAAGAATCTCATGATTTGAATCAATCACTCTAGAATAGTTAAAACTCAACCATTTCATTCTAGTCAAGTACAAAATCACACCGAGGAAAGAGAACTTTCCTCCGGGATCTCAGGTAAGAATCTGATATTCATCATTTGCTACCGGTACTTACTCAGAATGATTTGACCCGATAGAAAAGACATGTATTATCATATTTAATCTTTAGTCCTGACAAAAGGTTGAATATTTTCAAGGAGTTCAAAATATTGGCCATAGAAGAACGACTCCCAGTTGTAATGAAGACAGTTATGAGTTAGCGACTCTAGTGATCCAACGATTAACTGATTCGGAATCGGGCCGATTATTGCATAATCGGAACATAATCGGAATCGGTAAAAATTACGTGGAATACCAGTTATGTCATACCGATTATTCAAAAAGATATGGAAGGTGAAAATATCATTATTCAAAAAGATATGAAAGGTGAAAATATCAACTGATATAAGACACCCTTTATGCGTCTTTCACAATGTAATTTAATCAAATTAGGCTGCCAGGGTCGCCGATTTTGCTTCGGCTTCGTGGTTAGTGACTTCATATTACTCGGCACAGTAAGCATGGTAACAATACAAATTTCGCGAATTAACGAATGTGCTGGATATATAAGGCCTATGTTGACTAGCTGAGTATAGGTTATGTTTAGGCATCAAATGCTCCGTAGTGCAGTAGTTGATGCACTAATTCGATGTTTCTTTTTCTCACAATTTGTAAAGGGCCATTCTTCCCTGCCCATCACCTCCCTTTAACCATCGACCCTCTTATCTCCATTGTTTTAAAGGCACTGAAGACTTGCCCCAAACCCCTGTGAGGCCATCTGAAAAAGTTAACTGTCTGTTGCTTGCAAGTGACCTTTTTTTCGTGTCGCTACAAAATGCAGACAGTAATGAAACGTTATCTTTAGCTGGACCTGAGATGTCCATCGCTGTATCGTTTGTTTACTGTGCTGTGGGTATTGACCGCAGCTGTATGTACTGACTGTACACTAGTGTCTAATTACCGACGGTAGCAAGCTGTGCGTGTATTTTCTGGGATCGATGGTGGTGTTTAACCATTGTTACACCTCATTCGAAACTAGGTCAAATAACCGGCATTAGACGTTTCTTTTTGCGCGAGTCTTCACATCCTTTAACCTTTCGATGTTTGCCGCAATGCCCGGCAGCAATGCTGATATGCCTCTAATTTATAGCCGTCGCATTAAGCCTAACACTAGGTTGTTACATTGTAAACAGGTCTCGGAATACGGTCTAAAATTTTGCTCAAATCAATTATGCACAAGTAAATGCAATTTTTTCATGTGAAGAAACAATGTTGGAGTAGTTTCTAGTTGTTATGATTTCTTTACATCACTCTGGTAACATTCTACAGTAACTATAAACATGTTACGATGGTACCATTTGCTGTTCAGTTTGATTGGCCTAAGCTTACATTTTCTAATTGAACTTGAATGGAGTTAAATAGGTAACGAATAAGGATGTTTAACTTAAAGTTCTTATGCACTTGTATTTGTTCATAAACGGAATAATATTGAAAATAAGTACAAAATAATGTCGGAATGTAAGAAATATGTATAAAAATTTACACTTTGGTAAAGATTGAAGATGGATGGTTTGTCTGAGATACTTTTTGAGATGGATATTTTGAGTAACTATAGCCCATTTCAAGCCATTAACTGGTGACATACACGTCGAAGTAGTTAGGCCATTGGCTTAGCACAGTGCTTAATAGGTAGGATGTCATATTTTCGTATTTTGGAAATTTGGAAATTTGTAAAATAAATCTTCTTCTTTTCTTTCCGCTTTGGTATATACAAAAGGATACCTTAGAGCCTTCTATTACAATGAAAGCAAAAGGAAACAGAGGAAAATCACACAATTATTGTTTTTATCACATACTTTATTGCCAACTATATAAGAGGGATATTTTCTTTTTTTCAAATATCGGAATCGGAACGATTATGAATAAAATAATCGGTATTTTCTGAAAAGATTCATCACTGTGTTGACCATAAACATTAATCAAGTTGAAAACATGACCATAAATAACCATATTAAGGATAATAAAAGTGCCTTTACAATCCAATATTATATTCACCAATTCATAAGCAAGATTTTTGTCAAATAAAACAGCAACACCCTTTGCATTGGAAGACAAAGAACTGATTCGAAGTAGTTATCCCTTCCCCATTCTGAATAAAAACGAACTTACTGAAGAAAAATTATATCAAACTTCAAGTTGTGCAAATAGTTTAACAGATCCAATCTTATACCTTTCTCTCGAACACCTCTACAATTCAATGAGCACATTTGCAATGATTTCATTTACTAAACTATACAACAAAATTGCTTGTGACAACAATGTACCCTGCGAATATTAGGAATACTATCTGTTGCATGAAGAGTTGAGGGATATAAAAAAATATTATGTAACCTGAAACAGAACCGATACTCTCAGTATCAACACGAATAAGAAACACAATCCTATTATATGGTACACAAATTTGGATAAAAAAAATAATAAAAAAATAAAGCAACCTCGCCAAAAGAGTAAACATGGCAGGCACACATTTCACCATATAGTAATACTGTAGTCAATAGTCACATAACATAATGTTACTCTAGCTTCCAATAACCTCATATGCAGTAATTTGCGTAAATGTATTCCTGAATTATTTGAGATACTGGCATTTAAAGTTACTACCTTTTTACGAACTGAACTTGAAACAAGGCTGGTGCGTCGTCATCCGTGTACTGTGTACCGTGAACTGTACACATTTTTGTGTGGTGGTTGAAGATTGCATTCAATTTTAATAAAAATGGATTATTAACATTCAAAAATCAAGAAAAATGAATAAACTATTACAGCATAAACATAGATAACATAAAATTGTATTATTATTATGAAAACACCTCCTTCATATGTGGGTATCTTGAAATGTAAAAATAAATTTCAACCCTTTGTAGTCCAAGTTCTTCAAATTTAATGTAATCTTTTCTCAAACATATAAAAAACATACAAACATCTAGAAAAATGAATAAACTATTTACAGCATAAACATAAAAAACGTAAAATTGGATTGTTAATATGAATGCACCTTCTACATATGTGGGTATCTTGAAAATGTTAAAAATAAATTTCAACCCTTTGTAGTCCAAGTTCTTAAAATTTAATTTAATCTTTTCTCAAAACATATAAAGAATCATTCAAGCATCAAGAAAAATGAATAAACTATTTACAGCATAAACATAGAAAACATAAAATTGTATTATTATTATGAATACACCTCCTTCATATGTGGGTATCTTGAAAATGTTAAAAATAAATTTCAACCCTTTGTAGTCCAAGTTCTTAACATTTAATTAAATAATTTATATCTTTTCTCAAAACATATAAAGAATCATTCAAACATCCAGAAAAATGAATAAACTATTTACAGCATAAACATAGAAAACATAAAATTGTATTATTATTATTATGAATAAACCTCCGTCATATGTGGGTATCTTGACAATGTTAAAAATAAGTTTCAACCCTTTGTAGTCCAAGTTCTTAAAATTTAATAAAATAATTTAATCTTTTCTCAAAACATATAAAGAAACATTCAAACATTAAGAAAAATGAATAAACTATTTACAGCATAAACATAGCAAACATAACATTGTATTATTATTATGAATACACCTCCTTCATATGTGGGTATCTTGAAAATGTTAAAAATAAATTTCAACCCTTTGTAGTCCAAGTTCTTAAAATTTAATTTGATCTTTTCTCAAAACATATAAAGAATCATTCAAACATCAAGAAAAATGAATAAACTATTTACAGCATAAACATAGATAACATAAAATTGTATTATTATTATTATGAATAAACCTCCGTCATATGTGGGTATCTTGACAATGTTAAAAATAAGTTTCAACCCTTTGTAGTCCAAGTTCTTAAAATTTAATAAAATAATTTAATCTTTTCTCAAAACATATAAAGAAACATTCAAACATCAAGAAAAATGAATAAACTATTTACAGCATAAACATAGAAAACATAACATTGTATTATTATTATGAATACACCTCCTTCATATGTGGGTATCTTGAAAATGTTAAAAATAAATTTCAACCCTTTGTAGTCCAAGTTCTTAAAATTTAATTTGATCTTTTCTCAAAACATATAAAGAATCATTCAAACATCAAGAAAAATGAATAAACTATTTACAGCATAAACGTTGTATTATTATTATGAATACACCTCCTTCATATGTGGGTATCTTGAAAATGTTAAAAATAAATTTCAACCCTTTGTAGTCCAAGTTCTTAACATTTAATTAAATAATTTATATCTTTTCTCAAAACATATAAAGAATCATTCAAACATCCAGAAAAATGAATAAACTATTTACAGCATAAACATAGAAAACATAAAATTGTATTATTATTATTATGAATAAACCTCCGTCATATGTGGGTATCTTGACAATGTTAAAAATAAGTTTCAACCCTTTGTAGTCCAAGTTCTTAAAATTTAATAAAATAATTTAATCTTTTCTCAAAACATATAAAGAAACATTCAAACATCAAGAAAAATGAATAAACTATTTACAGCATAGAAAAAATAAAATTGGATTATTAATATGAATACACTTCCTTCATAGGTATCTTTTAAATCATCAAATAATATATATATATATAATAATATAACAATCATCAAATAACATCGAATAACTCTGTTCTTCGATAAACAGTATTTTTCGAAAATATCTACTTCTGTTTCGCCCAAAAAATAGAGTTTTTCTATAAACAATGTTCATTGCCGATACACTGAGTTTATCGATTTGAAAATTACATAACAGTTTTTCAATCTGAAGACCAGAGTTTTTGGAAAAACCATGTTTTCCACTTAAAAAACCAAACTTGATAAACCAAAATATTGTTGTAAGTTCTTAGCAGTCATTTTACAAAGTAACTTTTTTTTAACAATGAAAAGAATGAACAATGTGGTTATTTGTACGTTCGGAGTCTTTACACACGTAACAGAAAAAAATATGGTGCTGAGTATTGAATATGTATTTAACACAAAACAGTAGCCTTGTTAAACAATACAAATAAAACTATAACTTAAAACGGCCTTCACATGGCACATAAATTTGGCAAATGCTATAACGCCAATACCCCCCCCCCCCCATTGCTTCAATACCAAGTTGAACATCTTTTCATTGTGAAATTGAATTTACCTCGATTACAAAGTCCTTCTGAGATCTGCCAACTTTTAGAAACTTGATTGATATGTTTGTCAAGTGTTATTTGGTGTTTGAGGTTTGAAAACAAGATTTTAAAACAAGCTGTTACTTTAAAATAAGGATGTTTATGCATGTGTGCTGTTTATGCTTCTTGAATGTGTATTATGCAGTCTAGTATACACAAAATTTCAATATGTGTGGAGAGTCGGAATTCCCTCTTAAAAACCTATGGCACACCGAACTCATACCTTTTTATGCTTGAAGCCGAATCAACTTTCTCTCTCTGTTTATAGATTGCTGGAATCTTTGAATAGGAAATTATATATTGCCTTTATCCTTTAATTTGAACGGTCACCGGCTTAATTTTCAGCATTTAAATTAAAAAATCTTAGAATTGGGGAATGATAGTTCCATCTATATGATGACTGAATAAACTGATAGAGTAGGGTCAACTGAAATTCTTTAAGTGACTTTGATTTGAGGTGGCATCCTTCCCTAATAACACAATGAATTCTATGTGTAGTTACGCATATCTTATATTGCACCAAAAGTGTAAAAGGTATCTTGCTCACCGCAAAATGCACTTCTACACTTACAGTTTTTTAAACTACACATAGGTTGTGTCATTCACTGAGGAATCTTTTATGATCGAAAGAGAAACAAGTGTTACAATAGCGTCTCCATCATTTTCCATGAGTGGTTTTGCCCACATTCAGCTACTTGCTCTCCACACATCCCACTTGCTGTCGGGTAGTTTTGACACCTTCATTACTCAACTTCACGTTCAGCTGCCAGAAATACAGAAATACTCCAGTCCAACTTTAAACACGTGTAGAGCTGAAGTACTTGCCCACCTTGGAAATACTGGAAAAAAAGTAAACATAAAAATTGGCTGCAAACATGAAATGATACTGAAAAATTTAAACAGGCCTAAATATAATAGAAATCCCTTATGATGCAAAACTTGAAATTCATT
The DNA here is from genome assembly GCA_020650975.1 of Apostichopus californicus. NCBI lineage: Eukaryota > Metazoa > Echinodermata > Holothuroidea > Aspidochirotida > Stichopodidae > Apostichopus > Apostichopus californicus. The sequence goes on from JAIPMN010005715.1 coordinate 19,830, forward strand.
ATGATGACGGTATTTTGCAGATATATATCTCCGTAAATGTCATGCACAAGCATCTGATGCTCATCTTGTCTCTCTCAGAAGAGCAACAACCAAACAACGACTAGCTGGCCAAACCACCTCTGTTATATATTCTTCATTCGCCTTTGAGCCTTCCATTTGATTCTTACGAAGCTCTAGAGAGGACATGGTAAAAACTTTTTTATTACGTACGTACGTACGCACGCAAAAATTATCACGTACGTACGTAATAATACTACTTACATACGTAATCATATCACGTATGTACGTACCGCTACTTCTTAGGTACTGAACGTAAAATTATCACGTACGTACGTTATAAAATTATTTTCCCCACGTCCTCTATAGAGCTTCGTAGATTCAAGCCTTATCTAAATTAGCATGGGGAATTTCAGAATCCCCCTCTAAACACACACATTTGAAATCCTATACACATAATTGCTGTAACGTTCATGTGGCTTATTTAAGTTAATTAGTTCTCATAAATTAGTTGAAAAAATCCAGTTTGGGAATCTATAAGAACTTGAGAATGTTATCAAGATAAACCTCAATTTCAGGAACTAAAATCAAGCCGGCAAGCATTGTTATCCCATTTAAGTTTAAATAATGATTTCATTGATCTTAAAAGATCAATAAACATGGCCAGATAGGCCTTTTGTAGAAACATTGCGTGTTAACCTATAGTCCTTAGGGATGAATGTTTTTCTTAATTTGTATGGTTTCAGCACTGTAACTTGCAACGATCAGTGCGGGAATTTTAATGATTGAGAGCTCGTGAGTGTGCTAATATTATTATTGTTTCCATCCAGTGGATCGGAGCAAAGCTGAATCGTGCAAGTAATATACTAGTACTTGGTGTTCTCAATATGCAGAGTGTTATTCAGTCAACTAAAATAGGCCTGTGAATTGCCTTAACCCTCATATGACTTATTTAAGTCAATTAGATCTCTATACATTAGTTTGAAATCCCAACACTTTGAATGTATTAGAACGTTGTAAGAATATTATCAAGAAGAACCTAACTTTCAAGAACTAAATCAAGCCGACAATTGCAATGGTATTCCATTGGAGTTTAAATGATGATATAATTGATCTTAAGAGACAGATAAACATGGTGTTAAATGTAATTAAAAACAACTGAAAATGACATCTTTGGAAGTTTATTGATGTGAAAATAATGTTTTATTCACTGTATTTTGTAAACAGTGTATTATACTATAGTTGTAAATTTTCTACAAATAAGATCATGTGAATATGTCTTTCAGCTTAAATGTGTTAGCAGTTTAAGTTTTACATAAAGAGATGTTTGTCAATGTGTCTTTAGTGCAGTTGATTATAATATTAACGTTATACAATTTGAATGTTTGTATCATCGCTACTTCTGCTGAAGGTAGACTTGTGTTGTTGGACTTGACCAAAGGAGCAATTGTGTAAACCAGGTTTTGGTGTACAGTCCTATAGCCGAAGCAAAATAAACAATTGTTAGTAATGTTAAACCTAGTGTCCTCCTGACAGTGGTGTTCTTCTAGGCTCCATTCTTTTGGTCCTTTGGAGATCTAAACAAGTACACCCAGTTGAGGGTGCTATTTACCTATTCAGAAGGAAACAGGTATGGTCACAACAGTAATACATACTATAATATATTCTGAAGATAAATGACTATTTTAATGTTAAGCAGGGGATAGGAGTGACAAGTGTCAACCCTCCTCCCCCCCCCCCCNNNCCCCCCCCCCCCCCCCCGCCACAGTTTCTTAAGTTTATGTTGTAATGATAGGGTTTAATGTTTATTTAATAGTAGCATCATGTAAATATTATGCAATCGCATTTATCAGCATATAGTCATATGTAGTCTTACTATTGTATTGATGCATCAACTGTATGGCAACTGAATATCCCAATAGTATAGGAGATTTTGATGATATTCAATACAAACTCACGTAGATTGATGAACTGTAGACTGTACGACTTACCTTTCAAGGAGTCAAGCAACTATACCTTTACTGCCACTTTTCTATAGTCATTTCTTCTTTTCCGACGACGTTTCTGAAAAGCATAACATAATTATAAATGTTTGTTGAAAATAGTAATCTTCGTTCAGTGCAAGTACTTTAGATCAATGATGAAGAGTGATCCATATTTCTGTGGTAAAGAAATTCCTGTGTTAGAAAGGATAAAGGTTAACTTAAGCAAATGGTTGTCCTCAGCAACAGATATAACTATTTACGTAATAATTTATTGAATGTATGGCGTCTTTCAATCTTCATAACCGTGGTAAGTTCTTTCCTAAATTCCATTATCGTTGAATTATAATTGATATCCAAAATAATTCGTTTCAGTTTAACCCACGTTTTGTAAAAGATGACGCGATTTTTTTCCTTCTAGCAAAGCTGCATTATGTAGAACCGTGCAAGATCATCTATATCCAGTTGACTGTTATTTCCAAACTGTAGTACAATACCCCAAGCATGCTTAAAGGCATATCACTGATTTTACACTCACATGAAGAGGACGTGATTAGACTGGATTAGGATGAAGAATACAGGTAATTTTAAATAATCGCTAATGGTGACAGATATTTATTAGTCAAATTGAATCAATGCAGTACAGGCTCTCACATTTCAAGCACTATAGGAGTTGATTCAGGGGGGGGGGGGGGTCAGGGATGTCACATTTCCCCTTCACTTGTTTTTAGGGTGAGTGACACGAATGACATTTCTTCTCCGTTTTGGTAGTAAAACGTAAGTGCTCTTATTCATAACTTGCATAAATTCCCCCAACCCATCCAAGCACACAGTCTGTTAAAAGCTTCCGTACTCTGTTGTAACCGGATTATTTAGTACTCTGTGTTCTCAATATGCAAACTGTTATTAAGTCAACTAAAATAGGCCTGTGAATTGCTTTAACCATCATGTGGCTTATTTAATTCAATTAGTTCTCATAAATTAGTTGAAAATATCCCAATTTTTTTAATTTTTAACTTGAGAATTTTATCAAGATAAACCTAAACTTCAGGAACTAAATCAAGCCGACAAGCATTGTTATCCCATTTAAAATTAAATAATGATATCATTGATGGTATTAAATGTAATTAAAAACAACTGAAAATGACATCTTTGGACTTTTTAGGATGTCAATTCAAAGGTTTATTCACGATATTTTTTTAAACAGTGTATTATACTGTAGTTATAAATTTTCTACAAATAAGATCAAGTGAGAAAGTCAGTCAGTTCAAATATTTCTAGCATTTTAAGTTTTAGTAAGTTGGCCTGACGTTTTGATCGTAGCAGGATCTTCTTCAAAGGTTAAATGACAAGTAACAGTAACAATAGGGACATAAACACACACAGAATACAGACAGGTTAAAGAGCATGGTGAACACAAACAGATGGATGCAAGGGGATTAGTAGACAAGTTTTGGAGAGGTCAGGCCAACTTACTTTTACACATTCTTTTACACAGGCTCTCTAGTGGATAAGCAGTTTGCTAACAGTTTTACTTTATTTCGATTTTAAGTTTTACTTAAGAAATGTCTGTCAATGTGTCTTTAGTGCAGTTGATTTTCAATACTAACGTTACACAGCTTACATGTATCTTCAATTAATTTCATAGTTTAAATACGAAATATTCCCAACACATGTTCAGGAGCTTCAAGTTCGAAGCAACTAATTCAGTTATAGAGAATGAACAGGAAAACTAGACACAATCATATTATTTCTTCAAGAAGGATATATTATTCCCCACCTTTCATGTTATGAATCCGGGATAATAAACTCTAGGAAATCAGCTACAGTACCGTATACAGTTTGATCTGTACTTACTGGAGTAATCAATCATTTGAAAGTATGATTTAAGGAATGTAATGCATACCTGTTTCTTCCAATGACAGATGAGAACGGTCAAAAGACAGATGAGAAGGCTCAAAAGAATGACAATCATAGCTCCTATTATTATGTAAATTGGTTGCATCCACTCACGGTTGGTATCCATTGTCTCTGTGATTGTGTCCATTGAGCACCGTTCTGGAGAAGTGTATAATAAACTCACCTTAAGTTCAGATATATAATTATTAACCATTCTTATATGTACAGTCATATCGCCTAATACACTTCCATAAAGTATGTGTGTATGTATATGTATGTATGTATATGTGATCTTCCCGCAAGCAGGAAGTCGCGAAAGAAGCCATGGAGGCTTTTAGACTCGCAAGCTGACCGAAGCCAATCTCTCGGCACACATCCATTTAACGTCCATGTCAGGAAGTTGTTATTGAACAACAACACCCTTGCCAGACGACAAACATTGCTGTCGGCGGGGAATCGAACCGGGGATCTCATGACTGGGAGACGCCGGCGTTAACCACTAGGCTATACACTCCGCCTAAGTATCACTTAAATTGCGCTATTAATCTGTGGCTTAGCATTTCCCAATTCTCATAGTTCCAGTATAGTGAAAATATACCACAGAATGCCCCATTTGACGTTTAAATATACACCAGACCCCACTTAGGAATCAGCGTCAATGACTCCAGGGCAGAACCCCTCCTTTATATCTTCCTTCATTCACCTTTGTACCTTCCTCAAAGGTACAGCCCCTACCTCTATAAGTTGGGAGAAATTTTACCCACCACTCCATGCCCCCACCCTTCGAAATTCAGAGACCATCACTGCAGTTAATCGATAACGAAATATTTTACTCTTCTTACCCCAGGATATTTTGATTTTCTTTTCGGGATTGACCATGGCAGAAGCACCTGCACCGAGAGCACGACATATTATGAAATGTTCATCGTTACAGTTGAAAGAGTCCAACAGCTGGAGCTCAGCAGATGCATTAACGGAGTATCTATCGTGTCTTGCGACAGGTTCGCTTGAAAAGTTCCAAATCGTCATTTCGTCTGCAAATTCATTTTCAAGGGACAGAGAAAGTTTCGGATAGACCTCGTTGACATAACATATTACGCTGCGATATGAAGTATTAGACATTATGTTAACACTACATGGTTGTGTAGTTTGTGGACATCCATCTACCAGTAGGAAAGGCGGCGATGGAGAAACTGAAAGAAAATGAGCAAACATCTGTTAAATGCGGTCATTTTAGTACTTGTCGTACACATATCATGGTCTTTCATGAACTTCAGATGAGACACCCGAGAGATGTCGTAGAAAAAAATTGTATTTTTTTAGTTCCTTTGGGCATTTAACTGATGTTTAATCAGAAAACAGTTAATTCATAGGTTTTGCACATTTGTCTGAAAAGTCGTCTCCCTAAGGAATTTTGAATGAAACTGTTTTCTACTGTGTACCATTCGGAGTAATGTTTGTTCAGCCATGCAGTGGTTGGAAGACCCTTTTAGGATCGCACCAACATATCTCCAACAGATATACACAACATTTTTCGTTACTTATCAGTTGATTGCATTCAATCAGCAATAAAATTATACGCTTTCACCTTAAAGTTTAACATAAAACACATAGTTGTTGACCGAATAATACGAGGAAGATATAGAAACGGTTAGATTAGATAATATAAACGATTATATTAGATGTAAGGTACAGTAGAGGTAAACGTTGATGTGACAGTCACATGAAGTATGCATAAAACCATCAATTATTACAGAGAATATATGATGTAAAAATGCACAAAATAATGTATATCACAGGTTTATTTTTTTACTCTGCCTATGATTGATGATTGCTTTGATCTCTATTTGGAAGTGAGTTAAGAATGAAAGTTGGAAACAAATAATCAATATATCTACAGGCTACTACTTTCAAAGAAGGAAAAATTCTGCAAGATGGATATTGAGTGATTTGCCAATGTGTCCACATCATTGTAACTGAAATGAGTGTAATTCTATAGATAAGATAACTTTGGCGTGTTTTAATTTTACGCTAGTAGGCTCTTTGTCTTAATATGGTACACATTAACTGATAGATATATGTTCACAAATGTAGCAATGGAACTTTGGTTATTTGTAAGCCTGATCCTGGAAGTTCAAATTATTACAAGGATATTATAACTTCCTAACAGGCCGCTGTAATATCCCTGTTCTCACGTACTCTATACACCACCTCTTTATCTCTTAAATATTTTATCGAATGCTCCACAAGAGGACATAATTACATTTAACTTACCTAATACTGTCACTGATTGTGCATAAGCACTAAACTTCTCTCCATCAAAGAATTTACATCGGTAAATTCCTTCAGATGTTAAATCTACTTGCTGCAAAATAAGAGCACCTCTTTCGTTAACATGCCACCGTGTGCTTAAAGATGCGTGTTTTCTGCCACCCTCAGAAAACTGAATAACCTCAGTAGAGTTCTCCGCAGATGTTCTTTCCCAGATAACTATAGAAGGTACAACATTCTCCGCACACGTCAGTGTTGCTTGACTATTTATTTGGTAGTATTTAGGTGTAAGCCCATCGCCAATATACTCCCATTCATTCGACTGGTCAAGGAATATACTAATTGACTGTAACACATGTGTATCTGTCGTTGGTCCTCGCCATTCGCACACTAATTGAGTTAGAGGTTCTTTCAAATATTGATTTAATTCAATATTTGAGATGGAGATGGTTACTGTTCCATCAGCTTCCTCTGTGTCATTGACTGCTATTGTCTCTTCCTGATCCCCACGTTTAATGTACCATCTCAGTACAGCAGCTGGTATCGAACATCCAAAGGAACAACGTAAACGTTTAATGTTATCAGAATCTACCAAACAGGTGCTTTGGTTCTTACAATAGTTTATCACTGGAAATTCTTGCTCACACTTAGCTGTAGGAAAAAGATGAAAATGAATTGCAAACCAAATATATGATAAGTAACGTTTACGACGTAAATATTATTCTACTTTCACTTATTGATTTGATTCTGGTGCACGTATAAAACCGAGTATTTCTTCTTGTCAAAATGTTTCTACAAGTGTTATTCGGAATCTGCAATCTGTCAATGAGAAAAAGGTCATTGTAAACTTTACGAGAACGAGATTGTCATTATATATTAATGATCCTACAATATTATGATCCTTTAATTGAAGAAAATATATTTGGATACTAAGTTCTTTGGCAACAATGGCGTTACCTTTATTCATTCGTGTTAAGTCTTATCTGGAGATTACTGAAATGTTGATATGTTAACTCTAGTTTTATTCCTCTGATGCATAGTCCATCTTACCGTATGTGTGTACATCAACGAAGTGTGTTTCCGATATGTCGTCATTCCTATTGTAAGCCAGTACTTTGTAAGTCCTCTCATTAGTTGTTGCAACCTCGAAAATTATCAGAGAACCTCTTCTGCTAACAGAATAACTTGCAGGCTCGAACCCAGAGCCCGAAATTGTGCCATATTCATATCTGATAAACGGAGTTGTGTCTTGTTCACTCCTGTACCAATACATGTTGTAGGTATTGTTAAAGTCACATTTTATTGTTGCACTTTCTCCTAATTCTGCATACTGAGGAGACTGGCATGTCGCACGAACGTGCGACATTTTACTTCTGCAAAATTTTTGCAATAATTCTGCAACATTTTACTTCTGCAAAATGTTGGTAGAAGTAAAACAAATATGGTGATGACAACCGTCCAAGCATTTGCTGGTATAGCATATTCTCATTTGCAAGAAAATTATAATGATTGATTATTGTCAATTAATTATCTGTTTCAATCATTTTAATATGCATTGAAATTTCCTAAACAATGACTCAATGTGTTGTATTTCACCGTACAGTACACCTGACAAACGTTACTAACAGTAAATTAGTTTGCCCAGTCACCATGTGATATTGGCATACATTAGCTATACTGTATCGATTAATACAATTCTACCAAAATCAAAATAGTCGATCTAACAACTATACATGACAAGGATTTAGTATTTTTGATAGTCAGTTACTAATATGTTTAACATAAGTTAAACACACCACAGACGGTACTGATCAGACTGTACTGCTTAATTTCGATCTGGAACACGAATCCGGAGTTACATCTATTTTTCTGTTCACTAGGGCTTTTATTGATTTTCCTTGACTAGAACGCGTCTTAGACTTTGAGTCTGATTTGACACCAAGGGTTCCACCGATATTTGTATCCTCGCTCTTTGACAGTTAAAATGTCTCAGACGGTCAAATAGTAAATGCTTAATTGTTACGGCTGCAAGAAATGTTATTTATTGCATAACCAGTAAAATAAATAAATTTTTGACGACTGTTCCTTGTGTAACACTAGCTAACAGGAGACATGTTGTAAGCTACATAAATATGTACTTTGCACTATATAATATGTACTACCCCATTGGTAGCATACAATGTCGAAAGCTTGGCATATTTTGATGATTTCTTCAGAATACACCCAATTGGTCATTTTTTATTTATTTTTTTATTATTTTCATCTTAAGTGAGTTGTCCTACTCAGTGCAGAAGCACTGCTTTCCAAAGGAGCCCTCATTAGTTTGTTATTTCAGAAAGATGATTTGTTTGTATGCTATTGAACACTATACGGGATTCTCGCATTATATGTCGCCATGGAGACTAGCATTAACTTGGTACAGTCATTCAAACTATGTAATAAGAGGTTACTAACATTAAAAATAATTCTTACCAATTAGAATGCTGATTACTAAAGCATACAGGTATGAATAGACGACGTAGGGATGTCTATAGGAACTGTACCTAGAGAAGAAAGGAAATGGCAGTTTGAGTTAAGAGGAATAATCCAACATCAAACTATGGATCTATCAATACTACAAAGCGACGTACGGATGAGCCACATCATAAGTGAATGTAAATAATCTTTGGGATATAAAATGTATCTCTTCCATACCACTGTTCCTTGTAACTGATGTTTTTGAAATATTTCTGACCACATTTTTGACATTGTTAGGAAATATGTCTCAAACAGAACTTACCCAATCTTGACTTGATGGAATTTCTTTGTTGATTTTGATTTGTTCATTTGTTGATGTCAGCCTCGTTTTAGAGTTAAGGTGTGGTAGCGTTAACAACTTTGTCACAGGAAAGTTTGTAAAATATCTTCGTGGTTCAGCATCTTCTCCGAGGAAAAAGAACAACATGTTTGCACGTTTCTGTTAGGATATCGTGTGATATTCATACTTGGTATTTCTCTCCACATTAGTAAGTACAATATAAACACTATTGAAATTATTAGGGCTCAAATGGTAATTGGAAACAAGAAAAGTTGTCAAAAGTTTCTTCTTTTGACTTCAATTGAACATCGAGCCCTCCAGCAAGGAAATTATACGAAATGAGTAGTAAGTAAAGTGAAATTTCATTTGGTTATGAAAAATTTGAAGAATTTTACTAAATTAACAGATAATTGTACGACAATCAAACTAAACTTCATAGCCCGGCTTGCATTAGAAACTAAGAACTATTATTCATTTGGCCACTCGTTGAACATAATTCTACAGGTCAAGCATGGCGTACTAACACTAAAACTAAGGTCTATCCCTTTCGTAAATGTCACGAGTGACAAACTCGGGAAAAAATCCTAACCAGAATTTAAAAATGCATTGTGGTTTCGATGATGTAACATGAGCAGTTAATATAGCGAGGGTGTACAACATACTTGATCTTAGTAATACAGTTAAAAGCAGTGTGATTTCACAATTCAATGACATAGGCTGTCCTGAAGTGACCATTGTGACCTGAAGTGACCTGAAGTGACCTCAACAACAGGCGTCTTGTAATAAATGTGATACATCAACAAACTAAATATGACATATGTCCTCGTTGAAATATTTTGTAAAACACGGCAATTTGACCCTTAGTGAAACTCAAACGACCATTCAGTGTAGAGAGACAGGTAAGGGGGGAGTGAAATAAATGTTTGACTATTGTTGACTTCAAATAACCTTTGACCTCCACCAAAAGCAATAATTGGCTCCTTAAATTTGATATGGTACAAACCAAATATGTGAGTTGTCCAAGCTAGGTTCCCTTCTTGCAATATCATGTTTACAAGGCTTTCACAATTTGACCTCTGATGACTTCAAATATAAATTTACTCTTTTCTTATTTTTCTGTCAGTTTTTATTGTATGGTGGGGGTTGGGGAAGGGGGGGGGGGGGTTGGGAGGCAGAATTTACGGCCATCTTCCATTTAACCAGTTGCAATGCCTATAGTATTAACTGGAGTATGTGGCCAGGCTACCTGCATGGTCATTTTAGCCCAAATACAAAATAGCAGTTTCTCGTCCCTGCCCGCATCCCTTTTTTACTGCCGCATCAATTTTTGTAACATCGCGCAAATCATCGCCCCGATCATTGCAGTGCATTTGCATTGGGTATTCATTACGTAATAAACGAATACTATGATCCTGATCCCGTAGTGTACGTCCCTAAAAAAAAGAGCCTGTATGCTTTGTTTCCCAGAAAAGTTAGGAGGAGAAACTTTTCTTTTTTTTACTTTGCCTTATAAATACATGGTACAGGTATAATTTCATATTAACTTATAAACCGACAGCAAGGGCACTAGTTTTTTTGCTCAGATTTTTACGATAACAATCCCCCGCCTGCTTTTTACCGAAAATCCATGTGCGCCGTGCGGGAGACTTAATCAAGTATATACATTTTAAATCTATTAGGATATACTTCATGTAGTCAACCTGAAACTGACAATGTAAACCCTAACTTTGTTTAGACCTCTCCTATTGCTGTGGTCGTAATCATGTTGTTAATGTATTGTTAATCACTGAGGTATCCAGTTAAAAAGTCCCTTTGCTAAAATGTCCCCATTGTTTTACCTACTAAAACGTCCCCGCTTTTTACCAAAATTCCCCGTAGCGTATATATACAGGTAATATGTAGAATGATACTTGCAAAACGTTGAGGAGTTCTAAAGTAAGATAAAAAAACATCATGGGAACGGCGACATTCAGGGTTAAAGAAATAGAATTTTAGTAACAGGCAGGGTCCGACAAAAAATTCAAAACCACTCGCCAGTTGAAAAATCCACTGGCCACTTTGTTACAGTTTAGCCTAAAGTTAATATAGCTTATTGTCTACTCTATAACATGGAAATGTTTTAAATTTAGAGCCACAAACGAACGATTTAACATGGAAATATGGTAATGTTAGCATTAGCTACTTAGTAGTCAATGTATTCACCAACCTTGAGCATATTATGTTGTCTGTAAGTCCGATCAAAAAGCAATTCTAAAAATCAACATAATCTGTCATTTCAGTCGTAGGTCCGTTAGTATAATGTTTACTTTGTAACTTATTATCATGAATATGTGATATAAAAGTGTAAGCATCCGAGTCGGAACGTTCATACCGCATCGAGAAAAACCTTGTACATATTGTACATAGTTATGTTCATCCAGCTCACACACTAAAATCCATACACTTGTGTCGCGGAAATTTTTGCTTTGGACTTGCTTACAAACTTAACTTTTCAGTGTATTGTGGTACGGCATAGGTAGTTACCAACGTAAGTTAAAGATTCATTGATAAAAGCTGACACCAGTGATTGAAGCTATTCAACGGAAAATACCTAAACCAAAAATAGATTGGTATGTATGTAAACATGTGTGTATTGCTCTAGTCCCTACGGTGAGTCGGTTTCTCATGGTTAACGAAACTTGCAGTTATGACCTAACCTTGTAAGTCATATTAGATCTATATCTATCAAATTTAGTGATGATTTGCAATAAAACAGTTGGTAATAGGATCCAAAATACTGAGTTATTCTAGACATGTGTTACTTAGTACGCTGACATTAGGCTAAATTTACACTGTGGGATTTAGGCTAGCTGGAGTATTGTGCCACTCGCCAAAGTGTCAATTAAGTGCAATAGAGTTTTTGGTCGCCAAAACGTCAAATCAACTCGCCAATGGCGACCTGGCGAGAGTATTTGTCGGACCCTACTATAGTAACAGGTGATTTGTAAATTTGTTGTAGCAGGTCTATTGGAGACAAACAGAAAAAATTTTAGTAACGAATTTCAGCGACATTAGATTTAGAATTTCAGAGAAGGGTTTAGGCCTATTGTAAAATTGTACTATTGGGGAAAGAATGTCGGTGACACAATCAATTAAAAATTTTTGCCCTTAATTTTGTCACTGATATTTTTCAATCTAATTTTTTTCAATTTAAAATGCTGAGTAACTAGACAATAGGCTAAGGTTCATTTCACTGCAGGCATGTTTTAGGATATAGCGGGGACGTTGGGTGCGGGGGAAGCTGGTCATTTCAGCCAACTGTCATTTCGCCCAATGGGACCATTTCGCCCAACCTTCCTGGGCGTTCCGCCCAACCTTCCTGGACGTTCCCCCCAACTTTGGGATAGGAATAGGCCTAATTAATATACGTTACAGAAGTTAATTACGGTACTCGGTTATGAAATTAACGGACGAATGGGATAGTTCAATGTCAACATAATATACGTTACAGAAGGTTATTACGGTACGGAGAATGAAAATAATGGGAGGAAAGAATATCACATAAATGGCGGTGCGGACAATATAATAAAGGTAATAAGACTAATGAACGTTGGAGGAATGTGATAGTTCAAATTTCAGTGGCAACATTGACCCCCCCCCCCCAAAAAAAAATGGTTACTCTACTGATACCGCAACAAATAGTAGAACTGTCAAGTGTCCCCTTCCCACCCACGATCCACCATGGGACAAAGCCTGTGCACAACTGATGCATACAATCATATGCCTGACGTGGTAGTACAATTGCAAGTGCTAACGTTTGGCCTAGCCTAGTATCAGCGACACCAGTTGGGCCTAGGCTAGTCCTATATCATCATTCTTAACTAAAAATAGTCTAATTATCAATAATTAATCAAACCTGCTAGCCAAAATATCTTCCTTGTATAGTTCTGTGGTATTGTGTAACTGAATGTAGCCTACGTACGTTGCTAAAAAGACGTTGAAATGATGCCTTCTTGATTTCTTTACTTCATTCGATTCACTCACTTATCATTTAACCGCGCGTGCAACTAGTAAATGGCGGTAAAATGTGATGTGGACTGTATATAACGTTGCCGCCACTCGTGATCAAATATTATAGAGCGCCAAAGGCGCCTGTGACGCTCTACGTTCTTTGGTTGTGATTTGCGTGAGAGCGGTTACTCAACGCCATGAACTTCTCGGCCACTTTTCCTATCAGGCAGGTCGTTTCGGTGGTTAATTCATTTTACGAATTAGGGGAATATTTTTAGCACTGCAAATTTTTATTTTGTAAAGTGAGAATATTCTTTTTTTAGAATTATAAGTTAGGGCTTAAATATTTTGTTTACATACAGCATGTTATACTATGGGCACATGTACTCAGGTAATTCCGTGATGTATCTCCATGGTATACGGTGGCCTGGAAGTTCATGTGTTGAAATCAATGTTAGATTTTAATATGCATCGAACTCAATTCAACACATGGGTTGATGTTTTAAAATCGATTTAAAATGTGTTGAAATCACATGTGCTGATATCATCATATCTCACATCAACTTCGTTTTTAACGCATGTGAGTTATATACATGAACTTCATTTCAACACAGTTTCAACACATGAACTTCAATTTCAACACATGAATTTCAACAGATGTGAAATTGAGCATAGATTTCAGCCCATGAACCTCTTGGCCACCGTAATGGTATGACCAGGGACGACGATAGAGGGGCATGTGGGGGTGTGTCACCCCCCCCCCCCCAATCTTGGAAAAATTGCTGATAGTTGGAAAATCGGAGAGCGACAGTCGGAATTTCCGACTGCCATAGTACTACTAATTTTCCGGCTAGGTTTATTAAGTTATTCCTGTTAGTGATTTTATACATTATTTTCTTGCAATTATACCCACAAAATTCGCGTGCTATCCGCCCGATTGTATGTTTATGTTTCCTGTAATTTATCTCATTTTCAATTGTAATGTTGTATTATCCTATAATTACAAATTCTTAATCTAGCATTAGCGTAGCTAGAGGAAGGGCCAGGGGCAATCTCCCCCAGAACATCCAAAGTCTATGTCGGAAATCTTTGTTATCTTAATTAAATTTTCCAGTGGCGTAGGAAGGTACTTTTGAGTGTGGGGGGGGGGCTGAAGACTGATGGCCGGCCTGGGGGAGGGGTCTAAGGGGGAGGGGTGTTTTTGCATTTCCATGTTTTTGCATTTCCAGATGCAATTTGGTGCAATATTGCACACTTCAACACCCACTCCATTTTGTAAATAATTTTGCATTTTCACCTGGCCATGAGATTTTTTTCTGCCAAAATGTTCTGAGTGCTGCAAATAATGATACATTATAGACTTAACGTTATGTATGGGTTTTCATATGTTTATTCAAAATTTTCGGACGTTTGAACACAGTTTTGCAGGATTACAAACCTTAAACAATAAG
>JAIPMN010005716.1:0-12039 GCA_020650975.1 Apostichopus californicus
GATAATTTTAAATTGTTGTATTGGGAGAGGGGTATTTATTGTCTTACAGATATCTTAAGTACTATGATTTTTTGCTTTTCTGATTTATTTTTGTAGGTATATTTGCCAACTCCACTAAACAGAAAACATTTCGCTTTACCAGATAGACAACATGACTTGCAAAGCAAACCCTTAAAGAGGTACAGTGCGACCTCTGAATCCATTTAGTTTCACATAAATACTTTATAGGAAAAGTCCCACAAGATAGACCACTTCATCCATTCCCAAACCCCACTCCCACTCCCAACCCCACTCCCAACCCCACAATTCCCCTTGACTAATTGAGGCTTTAAGTTAACCATGTGATCATGACGATGTTACCTCGAGTGGTGAGTTATCACGGGTCTCTTTGGAAAGGAAATAGACAATACCGTGTAACGAATAAGACATATACCTCACTTCATAGTTTCATATGAATAGCATAGAACACTAATTACTTATTCATAACCATTGGACTTCATAGAACTATACATATAATTAATGGAATATCTCAAAATCCACGTTTTGATTATTTACAATGCAAGAAAACAATGTTATATATAAAGATGATGAACGCATTTTGCGCCAAAAATGCTGATGACCTTTAAACTGTAAATATCACGCTATCAACCTCAACTTTGTTTGAACCAGGAAACACACCCACTAATTAGGTATTCATAACCATTGGACTTCATAGCATACAGGCGTGGAATTAATGGAACATTTCAAATTCAATGATTTGCTTATTTTCGAAGCAAGAAAACAATGTTATATATAAAAATGATAAACGCATTTGCCGCCAAAAATGCTTATGTCCGTTAACTGTAAAGATCACGCTATCAAGCTCAGCATTGTTTGAACCAGGAAACCCACTGACAGCAAAAAAGAATTCAACGAAGGAAGAAAAAAAAACCCATTTTAAATCAGTATAAATTGTACTCAACCTACTTATGATTTATGTGATCTTCTTTATAACTGAATAAAATTCTGCAATAAAAATACAATTGTTAAATCTTTGTTTGATTTTGTTTTACAAAGTAATGATATAAAAAGAACAACAAAGAACGTATATATTTATATATAGCAAATTATCCCTGTCGCCGTGTCCGTTACTATCTGTAAATATATGGCATTTGTTTACTTATTAACTTTAAGGATATTATTGGCTTTGTAGGAAGTTATAGTATCTTTCATCCTTAGATCATATTTTAGTATTACATGATAATATTTATCACCTCCGCTTCTTGGGTTTCATATCATTTTCAAATAGCCTTCCCTTCACAGGATGGAAAATTCTTCAACACTGTTTCAAAGGTTGCAAAATATACCACCATTTCCACCCCACCTCTTAGCCCCCTGCCCCAGATGATAACATATTAACCCCCCGCCCTCCCCGTACCGTATATATATATTATATTATTATTATTCCTATTCCTATTTACTTACTGCATATGCCCTCTATAAATTTTAGGTTATAGGTTAGTCGCAGCCCTTGGAACTGCGAGGACGCCTCCTCCGCTGATGGGGGAGGGGGTAAGGGTGGGGGGTGGTCGGGAACCATGATCTCCATACAAGATATTAAGATCCGAGTTCCTACATTCTAGAGGTACCTTTACACAACGTCATATGAATGGTTAACGTTTTGTTTCATTTGTTTAATTTTTGTTTATTTGTTCATTTCATTGTTTGTGTGTGCTCACGCTTGTGTGTGTATGTGAATATTCCGGTGATTATTATTAATATAGCAGATAATATCAAGTCATATTATAGAAAGCTGCATCAGTTATGAGTAGACGCGGGCGTTATCTGTAGCAGCTGTATTAACCATTTTAGCCTTATTTCATCTTGAGATCTGATTCGCCCGAATCTGCCGAAACACAGCTGTTCCATTGCCTTTAAAAAATATTGAAATTATAAACCGGATAAAATTAAGTATCATATTCTACTGAGAAATCTTTCAAGACCCTGCTAGGAGGGTTGGATGGATTAATATATATTGAAAGGATATCTAGCCGTGCATTATTTCCGTTTACATATACCGGTACCTTGGAACGTGGTCAGACCATTATGAACTGACGACCTTTGACCTCCGTCAACTCATACGATCTTATCATGTCAATGATTAATTCAACCCGCGTTAACTTATAATGATACAGTCAGGAATAGGCAATGTACATTATATATAGAATCATAGTGTTTGCATACGTCTGCACATATTTTGCTTCGCTGAACCTAAAGTAAAACGAAATAGGTCTAATATGCTAATATGTCTCTGTAGATCATATTTTACAGGCTGTAATAATGTAATTCGTATTGGCTGATGTTAAACTACAGACAGGGGCGTAGCGAGCGGGGGGGGGGGGTAGTCACACCTCCAATAATTTGGTCGCTGTCGGCAAATTTTGGGTCTGTCGGCAAAAGGAGAAAAGGTGAAGAGAGCGGAAGGGGAAGAAAGAAGGAAATAAAAATAAAAATAATATCGAAATGGAAATTCTACGGTGCCAAATTTGACTTAAAATATGCACCAGATTGCATCTAAGGACGTTTCAAAACTACACCCCCTCCCCTTAAACCCCACCCAAATTTCAGTCACCACTTCCAGATCCGTCGGCAAATCAAATTCTCCACACCCCCCTCCCCAACAAAAAAACTACGCCCCTGACTACAGAGGACGGAGAGCATTGTTATTTCATTGCCCCTTCCCTACCCCCGTCTTCACGGCTCTTCTAGCTCCCACCCCCTCCCTTTACTGACTCGCCTCTCATCTTTTCACTCCTAGAAGGAATTGTGAATGATGGCAGATCAGCAATGATAGGAAACGATCTTTCATGGACCGATCAGAGACAACGACAAAGATCTGTCAAGTATCGACCGATGATGACTACCCCGATATGTCATTGATCGATCAGTGATGACTACACCGATCACTACAACGCTCTGCCATGACGACAATTATCCGTCACTATACCAATCAGTGACGACAACAACGACCAGTGATGACGACACCGATCTGTCATTGATCGATCAGTGATGACTACACCGATCACTACAACGCTCTGCCATGACGACAATTATCCGTCACTATACCGATCAGGCAACGACCAGTGATGACTACAACGATATGTCAGTAATCGATCAGAGATCACTACAACGATCTGCCATGACGACAATAATCCGTCACTATACCAATCAGTGACGACGACAACGACCAGTGATGACGACACCGATCTGTCATTGATCGATCAGTGATGACTACAACGATCTGCCATGACGACAATAATCCGTCACTATACCGATCAGTGACGACAACAACGACCAGTGATGACTACAACGATATGTCATTAATCGATCAGAGATCACTACAAAGATCTGCCATGACAACAATAATCCGTCACTATACCAATCAGTGACGACGACAACGACCAGTGATGACGACACCGATATGTCATTGATCGATCAGAGATCACTACAAAGATCTGCCATGACAACAATAATCCGTCACTATACCGATCAGTGACGACGACAACGCCCAGTGATGACGACACCGATATGTCATTGTTGATCAGACATCACTAAAACGATCTGCCATGACGACAATAATCCGCCACTCTACCGATCAGTGACGACGACAACGACCAGTGATGACTACAGCAACGGTGACGTTGACATCGAAACATTCTCACGAAGTTAGTTGACCATAATATGTAAGCAACATCTTTATATACTATTAAAATATCCTATAAAATACTCATTCAAAATAAGGGTATTATTTTGTTCGAGAAACACCCCCCCCCCACCTCACCTCCACCCTCTATCATTTACTGTTGCTTTTCATGGGCTTTATATGGACAGTGTAAAGACACTAGGTTAGCTATATTAGTTAGAGACACTGTAAGAATATCAAATTCCAGCTATATTCAGAACTATCACAGCAATGGAAAACCCCTCTGGAGTGTTATTTTTTAAGCTTAACATAACTTCTCGTTTCCTTCAGGTTTTCCTTTGTGCCCAAGTTATTGTAATCTGAGGATCTAAGTTACCGTACAGCTTATACGGAACCTGTTGAAATTGATCTCTTTCGGTTTCTGTTGCACGTATACCCAAATTTCAACTACCGCTCTTACGTAAACCTTTAACATTAAAGAAACATATCTTATTAAAACAAAACAAGGAATATCTATCTGATATATAGTTGAAACTGACAAAATATAGACTTATCTTGTTTTGAGTCTGTGTACATTGTAGTTCTATCCATGAGGCAGCCATCTTGGATAATGCCCCACCCCATACATGGACTTCGGACCTGCCTCCCATCCAGAGTCACGTCATGGGGTGCTCCTCGCCACCCCCCCCCTTTTCCCTACACACACCCGGAGCATTTAAAGTACCGACGAGATATGAATATATTTGAGGTAAATAATCTTAACATGTGTACATTAAGATATTTATTATTATTTTAAATTAATATTTCAATATTTTGATGTACAGGCAAGGGCGTAGGAACCGGGGGTGCTGGAGGCGCCAGCCCCCCTCCAGTGAAAAATATGGGGGGCGGAAGTATCATTCTGCCCCCCCCCCCCGCTCCGCAAGTCAGAAAACCCCTTTTTCATTTCCAAATGAGAAAAAAATCTCATTTGGAGCACCAAATTGCATCTAAGGCCAGGTGAAAATGCAAAATTATTTACAAAATGGAGTGGGTGTTGAAGTGTGCTATATTGCACCAAAATGCATCTGAGGCCACCTGGAAATGCAAAAAAAATTCCCTCCCCTTAGACCCCTCCCCCAGGCCGGACATCAGTCTTCACCCCCCCCCCCCCCACTCAAAAGTACCTTCCTACGCCACTGTGTACAGGTATTAAATTATTCAGATATTGAGATATTAAGATCTTGTATTCCATATATTTCAAGATTTCAACGAATAGATGCTGAGATATGAACATCTCGTATGTCGCTGTTATAATATCTTAATGCACACAGATTAAAATATAAAGATAATTCACAAAATAAATTATTATCTCGTTGGCACCTTAAAAGCTCCGTATAGATATCAGCGGTCTAAGCAATAATTTTAGTTTCCATTTTAGTAAACTAGAGTTAAACCACAGCAGACAGTTAAGCCATCCTGATGCTTGAAAACAAAGTAGGTTATATGCATACACTTTGGTCTCAGAATCTGTTGTGATGACCGTTTGAAAGTTGATAAACGTACTAATTCTAGAGTGCTCGGGGATTATTTCCACTAAGTTGCCTCTTGTTTTGTTTTGCTCTGTTTCGCGTTGTTTTGTATTTTGTAATTTGTGCGTTGTAGTGGAGTTGTGAACTTAATTCTTGCAGGTTCGAGTCCTGGCCAGCTCATTGCGTTGTATGCTTGGGCAAGGCACTTTATCTCCATTGCCTGTCTTCACCCAGGTGTATAATTGGGGACCTGTGAGATAAACTGTCAGTTGGGCGCGGTTTAGCTGCTGCCAGGTGGAGGGATTGTATCTTTATTTAATAGGTTGTCGGTGACCATGGTAATATTGTGATGCGCATTGAGCAACGTTATGGTTGGATTTGTCTGCGCGTTTTAAGTTCTCATTCTCATTATTCATTAGCTTGTTTTTCAATGGAAGTAAGTCATGTTATTCAAATCTTGTAAACCGATACTGTTCCCGGTGTTATGTTTATCCGTTAAATTGACCTTTGCCAGTGCGTAGGAACCCAGCAGGGAAATTCCCTATGTATTGTTTTAGTGTAAGGGAACGTAAGGGACAGAAAGTGAATGTCCACTTGGCATTCAGTCAAGTCGTACGATAAATGAAACCAGAGAGCCAATTGGCTTACTGATTCATTGACTCTTTCTCTCTCTATGAGAACGCTAAGCAGAACATGTGAAGGTTGCCACATGCATGCACACACATGCACATATACACACACATAATACACGTCATTACAATCGTGTAGATTCCTACAAATCAAAATGAAAGCCGAAATGGGAAGGTTGTCAATTTCAGCATGGATGAGTTAACGTTGTAACTCTCTTTCTCTTCTATGGTCTCTATATCATGAATATTCAATAGCTTTTTTACATGCTAATTACATTAAGCCGATGGTATGTAGTCAATTATATCAAATATAACAATTCACTCTATTACATACAAGTATACTCAAGTAGTACCATGTCATGTTATATAGAGTGACGTGCATAGAATTTCAATGGTGGTGACGGGGTGGGGTTGGGGTTAGGCCGGAAGAGATTCTAAATATCCCCGACTGATTTAGGTAGAGGCAGGAACCATAATAAGCAAGGGCGTCCTGGGTCCAGACGAATACTCAGAAAGCAAAAAACCCCCCCAAAAAAACCTGACTGACTTTGCATGTGGGATTCATGCCCCCTACCCCTCCCCCACCGTCCCCTTGCGCATACCACTGGATATACAGAGCAATCGTTGTGGATTCATATGGCTGCACACTGCCCGAAAAGTGTGGATATAGTCGGGCAGTCTGCGCGCTGTTATGACTGCGAGTCAAGACCAGAGTCATATCTTTAGTCAAGACTGAATGAGTTGTAAGTCGACAATTCATTGGAGTCATATCACTGCAGGAAGGGTGTGTGTCGGGGCGCAAGTGGAGGGATACAAAATGCATGTAAGGTGGTGTCCTTTCCAAAAGAGGCGGCAGAACAGGGTTCAATCGGGAAGGGTGGGAGGGGGGGGGGGGTTTCGGGCATAAGGACATGTTACTTTGATTTACCGACAAAATTAATCCTGCGTGCATTATGTCACCCAAATTCCAGTAATTTAATGTTTTTTTCGCAAAAGATGGCATGTTAACTCAGTACCTTAATATCTCAACATAATGTTAAGCATATCATAAAAAGGCATTCATTGTTAGGTAATTGGGAAAGGGAACTTTTCATTAACAAAAAGGGGCACTTCTAAGTTATGAAAAGTAGCAGTTCAAGATTTAGGGTTTGTTTCAAACATCTGGTGATATTGAACGAACATTGGTACAATGGTTGTAGATGTGATAGTGACCGAAATGTATAGAGGGATTCCCCCCACCATCCCCTCACATCAGCCTTGTGTTACCACGATGCAATAACCCCCCCCCCCCCAATAAAAAATGTAAATAAATAAATAAAAAACTCCTGCATCGAGCAAAATAGAGTTCAAGTTAGTGCTAGGTTCCAGCGGATACAAAGCTAAGAAAAGAACGTACATTCTTCTGCAATATTTGAGTTGAGTTGATGAGTGGAAGTAACGATAACAACCATTGTAGCAACCATTAATAACAGTGACGTTGAGTGATTATCCTCTGAGATATCAACAGGTTGGTTGCTATCATCTATGCACACATCAGGGTATAACACTGCCGCCTTGCTAGGCTACTGCTGATGATATTGACAAGCATGCAGGCGAAGCCGGTAAAGGTCCACGCGAACACAATGCCGGTGCATCACTGTATACTGTATTAGTACATAATAGGCCTATGATACCAATAAATGGTTTTAATGTATCAACTTGAGTTAATGTTTTCACAGAGAAGCATAACTCACTGACATGCTGTAATTAAAGACGGCGGAAGAATTTAGAAGATGGTTTGTTTACATTATCAGCATGACGTCATCTCAAGCATATTTCATCATTATATTTTAATGGTGTAATGTTCTTTATAGATTCTTAATATCAAATCCGTTAATACTGCATACATGTGGTCCACACAGATTGTACCCGGAAAGATGAAATTATAGGCATATATAGTTTGTAAATGAATGAATGAAATATGACATTACATTTGGGGGACACAAGAATGTCTCCACTAGATTAATTATTCAGTGACTCTAGAATTAGGGTGAAGCCAGACAGATTATACTAGTTAAATTGAGGTATTGGATAAGTGAATATCATTGCATGCTTTGGTATACAATGATGCAATGTTGCAAACCAAATATAATAAAGCTTTCAGCCCTCTCTCTAAAGGAAAAAAAGCATAACCAGGTATAGCCATCATTATTAATATGTATGATATAAATCTCTTTCCCAAACAGATATGGAACTTCCTAGCCATTTGGGGGAATTACAGTTTAATGTTCCTAAACATGCAGACAAAAATTAAAAGACTTGAGTAAGTCTAAATTTGACATCACCGCCGAGCCACATGTGATTGAAGTTTTAATGGTTTCCTTTAGAACGATGTTTATTTTCTGCAAGAGGATTGGCAGTAATACTGAGTATAAAGTATGAAAACATAGCATTGGTTTCATTTCCGATGCTGGTGTTTACATTGACCATGGAAAGAGGAAAGAAAAACAAAGAGAAAATGGCACGTTTCATAGTCTTGTAACATTTATAATTTTCAAAATGGCAGCCATACGTATAGGCGGTATACCAAACTTAATATTGCGGTCCGCAGTGGGTTTTGAAGCCAATCCCTAGGCCTAAACTCTTACGGATGTTCTACAATCTTATGGCAGAGAAAAAAATGGAAAATATTACACTGTATGGGAAAGAAAAGTCCTAAATGTTCGTTGCCTATCATACTATATCATAGTCCTACATGTTAGTTGCCTATCATATTATATTATGGTGCAGGGTATCTCATGGCACTGGTACAGCCAATTTTGGAAAATGCCCAGAGTATACTTATGTTATTTTATTTCCCTTTCGGTCATTCATTGAAGTTCATTGTTTCAGTTAATTTATAGCTGGACAAAGATATTGCTCCGATATTACAAGATTTCCACGGACCGCATTAGTACAGGTTTTGATAACAGAAAATTTACCTGTACTGTAGATCAGCTGTGGGAATTGTGCCGAATTAAAGCAATGTTCTGTAATCCCAGTATAGTTATAGACAATAACTTATAAGTTACTAAATATTATATTGGTTTTACCTATTTTATGTACAAAAGTTCTGTAAAAATAACAGTATAGTTATAGACAATAACTTATGAGTTACTACAAAGTCTTTTCCTTCATTCATTGATTTTAAGTTTGTTACTTTAACCGATTCAATATGCTTATCATCAGGTATTGTTAACCACAAGTTAATATCGAGGGTAGGTATATATTGATTGAAGATTGATGTTTCGTAGCTTCAAAAGTTACATACACCGACTACAATCATAAATCGATGACATGAGCAGTGTCGCAATCATAATGGCTACAGTATATGTTATCATAAAGCCTTGCTGTAGTATGTGGATGATGGTGGCCAACGTATGTGCCATCCTATATAGTGCTGCTCTATGTGCCATCCTATATAGTGCTGCAGTATGTGTCATCCTATATAGTGCTGCAGTATGTGTCATCCTATATAGTGCTGCTCTATGTGCCATCCTATATAGTGCTGCAGTATGTGCCATCCTATATAGTGCTGCTCTATGTGCCATCCTATATAGTGCTGCAGTATGTGCCATCCTATATAGTGGCTGCAGTCCGTACCATCCTATATAGTGGCTGCAGTATGTGCCATCCTATAAAGTGGTTGCCATATGTGCCTTCCTATATAGTGCTGCAGTTTGTGTCATCCTATATAGTGGCTGTGGTATGTGCCATCCTATATAGTGGCTGTGGTATGTGCTATCCTATATAGTGCTGCAGTATGTACCATCCTATATAGTGGCTGCAGTCTGTGCCATCCTATAAAGTGGCTGCAGTCTTTGCCTTCCTATATAGTGCTGCAGTTTGTGTCATCTTATATAGTGGCTGCAGTATGTGCCATCGTAAATAGTGGCTGCAGTATGTGTCATCCTTTATAGTAGCTGCAGTATGTGCCATCCTATGTAGTAGCTGCAGTATGTACCGTCCTATATAGTGGCTGCAGTCCGTACCATCCTATACAGTGGCTGCAGTCTGTGCCATCCTATATAGTGGCTGCAGTTTGTGTCATCTTATATAGTGGCTGTGGTATGTACCATCCTATATAGTGGCTGCAGTACGTATCATCCTATATAGTGGCTGCAGTCCGTACCATCCTATATAGTGGCTGCAGTCTTTGCCTTCCTATATAGTGCTGCAGTTTGTGTCATCTTATATAGTGGCTGCAGTATGTGCCATCGTAAATAGTGGCTGCAATATGTGTCATCCTTTATAGTAGCTGCAGTATGTGCCCTCCTATGTAGTAGCTGCAGTGTGTGCCATCGTAAATAGTGGTTGCAGTCCGTATCATCCTATACAGTGGCTGCAGTATGTGCGTTCCTATATAGTGGTTGAAGAGTGTGCCATCCTACATTGTGGCTGTAGTATTTGCCATCCTATATAGTGGTTGAAGAGTGTGCCATCCTACATTGTGGCTGTAGTATTTGCCATCCTATATAGTGGCTGCAGTCTGGGTCATCCTATATTGTGGCTATAGAATGTGTCATCCTATAAAGTGGTTGCCATATGTGCCATCCTATACAGTGGTTACAGTATGTGCCATCCTACATTGTGGCTGCTCTATGTGCCATCCTATATAGTGATTGTAGTATGTGCCATCCTATATAATGGTTGAAATATGTGCCATCTCCCGATCGAAGCGTCTATAGTATGTCTGCAAACACAGTATCTAAGGTAGCTACCACTATGGATAAATAATGTCCCATGGTATCTGGTACAGTGGGCCGCAATATATGCCAGTGACTGCAGTATGAGCAACTGGCTGACATAATGAAACACGTGCCATTGGTAGCGTTACGGCGGTGCAACTATATAGCTGCAGTAAGCACCAGTTCGTACAGCCTGTGTGGCATTGGTTGCATTAAGCGATACTTTACCTTATACCAAGAAATGAATAAGACAATATATACAACTCTCGAATCTGTAACAGCAATAGGAAGGAAGTGCATCGTTCAAATTCACTAAGTTCGCAGAAACCCGGTTAATATATATATACAAATATCTGACGGGTGATCTTTGTAAATACGGTAGGCGTTGTTATGAAATGCCAAACAGTTGTTTGTTTCTTGGTATGTTTATTTCGTTTGACAGTAAATTCTTATAACGTCCCCTAGATCTGCCTGAAGTTACAACTACAAGAGTATACAGATGTAAATCCGTTTAATTTCCACGAAAATATGTGATACATTATTTGGTACCAAAACTCCGTTTTCTGTTGTAATTAACCGCCCGGCATATGAACGTGGAAAGCCATTTTTCTGAATATTCAGCGAACAATAATGTATAGTCAAACCTATGTCAGTGTCGTGGGGAAGCATTCATAAATACATACAGATAGTCTATTCGGTTCGTCGTCAACCGCACTTGTTTTGCGTTTGTTAAGTTGGTTTTTGTAGCTTTGTTTCATATTATTATTTTTGCTTCAAAAACAACTTTCTGAGTGCAGCCACAATTGTGGATGCAAGAACGAGAAACGTGTTAAACATTTTCAAAAGATTTGTTGTCCTTCTTATCATCGCAAACATGTTGACTCTGAAAATTTGAAATCACACGTTCCACCAAGCACGCTCAATAATTCCTCTCAGGGAAAGAGAATATATGTAGAGGCTGCCAAGCTTTATTCTTATGCAGATACATTGACCAATTTCGATCTAATTCTCCAAAAATTTGAAGAAAAATAAGCTGTCAACTTATTTTGCCAAAAACGTAATACTGGGACTAGAGAAGGGCATTCCCTGATAGCGAATTCCTCGAATTCGAGGTAGGTGGACATACATGGAATATTCTGAATTATCGTCTGCTTAGCACGCCCGTTGCGGTTATATTTCCCGCCTTTCTATGATAAATCTTGGAGGTCCAAAGCCCGGTATATACATGAAGCTATTGTCTCACTTAACCTCTGCTCTAATCCATTACTAACTAACCCGAAGATGTGGCGTGAGGATTTATAAAGAAAGATAATTTTTTAAATATTTGGCATGAGTTTCTTTATACACACATATATCTATATCTATATCTAAATGTATATCTATATCTATCTCAGACTCTTTATATCATTATCTATATCTAAATCTAAATCTAAATCTACGTCTATACGTCTCTTCGTTTGTACGTCTATACGTCTATATATATGTCTACGTCTATATCTATATATCTATAT
>JAIPMN010005717.1:0-14027 GCA_020650975.1 Apostichopus californicus
ATAACATTTGACATTCAGCAATTCCAAACCTAACAGTCATTAAAAGAAAATCTTGCACGTTCCACACCGAAAATCAAGCCAACTTTAATTTTCCAATTCAGGCAAATAGTGTTCCAATCGGATACTGCAGAGCTGTGTGTTGTGTACTGTATAAAGTTGAAAAACTCAACAAAGCATGTATTTACCACTTATCAGGCAAGACAGGCACACACGCTTTGACTGCACCCTGTCAAGAATGACAATGTTCAAAGGAGTGGGAAGTACTAAGAATGCACACACACATACAGTGCTTGGAGGTGGCCTTCAACTAACAACCATAGGAATATTAACTCAATAATGTGACCTCACAGAATTACAATGGAAATCAAAAACATTCCTTCCAATGAAAATGGAAAATTTGGTTTTGTTACAGTAAGTAACCTGGAGGGCACAACTAAATTCTTAGATCATGGCCTTTAACACCCAAAATATTCTCTACATATGGCAATGACCGCTGGAAAAACACAATACTTTTGTATGAAAATGAGAAACGATAACAAAATTGATGCAGCATATATATATGATATCAGCGACTTTAAAAATTCAAGAAAACAATGGAAAACAACATGTCCTCCAGTGGATGACATGTATTCCTTTTATACTGAAATGTGTTACATTTGCTGATTTAATAGTTAAAGGCAAAATTTGATAAATGCTGTATTAAATTAGTTTCAACAATGATAAGAACAGCTCTACAACAACAGTTACAAATAAATGGGCTGGTAACTTGGTAAGGGGGTTTGGGGGTGTGAGTATAAGAAGGATAGAGAATAAACTTCCTGTAGCATACAGTGTGTAACCAACGTGTTGTCAGCCTGCACGCATGGAGTATCAATTGAGAAAGTACTGTACCATCACATTAAGCGAGGCTAGGAATATAAAATATTAACAGCGACACTTTCTCTATAAACAGGGTACACAATACTGTGCAGTGGTTGCAAAAATACATGACTCTATTATATTGTGATGTCGTTCGGTTCGAGTCACTGTTTAACAACGAACACAAAAAAGTAAATAAAAACCATTATTTAAGGGGAAGCAGTAAAATAGAAAGGGGAGGAGTCTGATACAATGAAGGAGGGTGTGAAACATAATTCTTTTCAAAAGCAACTTCCAAATTTGTTAACCCAAGTACAGTAGTATAAACAATAAAAAGACCTGTTCAGAAAACGAGGCTCAATACAGGCTGCTTTGCCGAACCCATTCGTCTGGCAGATAGCGTAGGAAGCTTCTGTGAAGGATTAACACAACTATGAGAACCGCTGAAGTGGAACCAAAAAGACAAATTTATATGTGATGACTGTATGGGCACAGGTTTGCAGGGGAAAACTCATTTTTTTACTCGAAACACAGAACCGGAGGGAATCTTATTAAACACTTCTGAGACTTTCTTTACCAGACCAAGATGAGTTACAACTGGTTGACTAACAGACAGATCAATGTAAGTAACAACTGGAACTTTTTCTGAATTGTTTTATTTGATAATTTGTGTCAAAAAGAAAGATGAGTGCCAAGCAGATCATCAAGTTCAGTGTAATATTAATAGACTTCTTATCATGTGATCATATATCAGGCATGGACAGTAGTTGGCATGGGGTGGAATTGGTTCAGAGTGGGGTGCAAGTAGGCAACTATGGGTGTAAGTTGGAGAGTTGACAGTGGGGTGTAGAACCTGTTAAATCCTATGGGGTGGAATTGGTTCAGAGTTGGGTGCAAGTAGACAACTATGGGTGTAAGTTGGAGAGTCAACAGTGGGGTGCAGAACCTGTTAAATCCTATAGAGTATCTGGTTACCTTTTCAATATCGAATGCAGGTTATCATACAACAAGCAACAAAGGCCGGTTGATCTCAAAACATGTGTAAAACCTTGAAAGCTTATGTTCCTTTTCAAAGCAAGATATCAAGGCTTAGCCCTACGACCATATTCATAGCGTTAACTACTAAAACAATAGGGGAAATCAAGGGATTCACATTAATGGGGTTCTTACAATTAAATATGGTCCATTACAAAATATCTTTACAAATTGCTTTCAGAGTATTATTTTCCTTTGGCCACATCTTGCTTTACAAACATAACAGTATTATACACATCTTCCATTAATGCACACATCTTGCTGTTCAGACATGATATATCAATGTAAAGTTTGCTTCTATGCAGTATTAACAGTGTCTGAGTGATGAAATGTGAGAAAAGATTCAAATTCAGTCATCTACGTCAATTTTTTTTTTTTCGTTGGCAATTTTCTAGCATTAGAAATTAAGAACTTAACCCACATGTTAAGTGGGTTAACAATTGTCAGTCAAAGAATTGGAATCCGGCCCTGGAATACTTCCTATTATCAGCAGATATTGTATTGCTGCTCTAAAATGCCTGTACATACAGTTACTGACGTGTCGCTTTTCAGGAAAATGAAAACTTGATTTTAGCAAGTTAATTTTTTAAGCACTGGCATTTTGCAGAAGAAGAGGACAAGCTAACTATTAATTTGTACTATTACAAACTAGTATATATAATTTGATAGGTGACATGAATGACTGCATAGTTGTAAAGCAGGTATACAAAATTTCAACCACAAATTTTCTGCATAAATTAACACCCAAACAACATCAAAGGTACTAGTTTAATACTGCGCTTTAATGAAGAATTTAAATATTAAAACATCTATCGTTAAGCTTCTCCATTATGCATCGTCTCAATTAACTTTCTCTAACAGAATCAAACTTGTGAATTCAATTAAAATCTTATCCTTATGATGGGGCAGAGACCAAAAGCAAACCATGGCTCTCTGATAAAATCACTTGACCGCTATCCCCGCTGATGTTTTAAAGAGATAGCTATTTAATGGAATACTTCCAGTAAATAACAATGAACTAACCATATAAACGACAAGCAAAGTGCACCCTCAACGTCTTTAACAAATATTTCATATGTCGAACAATCTGGCTTGCCTCCAATTAAAAGCACCAGTTCCCTCTCGCACATTCTCTCTCTCCGTGTTGTGCAATTGCTCTGTTCAAGTTGACACCGGGATTAATTATTTTGAGCTGCCTCTAGGCACGGTCTGTTTAGTCAGGGATAGGCTAATCCTTTGAACATAAGGAGGATTGCCGTAACAAAGGGGTCACTCACCTAAGTATACACAAACAAACTGCAAGTTTATGACTTCATAAAGGAATTATTTATGCTACAAGATTAAAACCTTGGAAGCCATTTGTCTGTGGACATTGGTGAAGCTTGGTGGACAAAAATACATGTTTAAGTTTTGTTTCATCGTGGGATCAGACATACACAAGGAAAGATGAATTGCTTCTACCCACAGGAGGACGTAAGTAGTCTTTTGACATTTTGTATTTATAGATCCCGTTGCTCGTGTGTCTCGTCATGTTGCACGTCCAACCTGATGACATTTCAAGCTAGACGTGCCGAGTATTAAAGCGAATTAATTAGTCTAGCAAACGCATCATTGCATTATATAAACCACCTTTGTGATATAAATATAAGACTCCGGATAGCAAGAAATGGGCAAAAATCGTTGTAAATTGATAAACTTTTCAATGATAAAAGTCGACAATCTAATCTTTATACAGGCTGATACTAATCTTAGTTGTTTTTTCTTGAAATGGGAGTTTTAGTTCTAAATATGCATTTGTTGCAGCTGATGTGAATTTTACGAAATGTTTAGTATGATAAGCCAGTGACAAAAGCACAAACTACTTACTATACAAGCAATGCACATGTTACTACTTTATATCTGTAGTTTACATCTTTGGTTATAGCTTTGTGTTACTGTATGCTGAACAAACCATGTACTTTTAACACATAACCGGATACCCCTCAGGCCCCACTCTAACTACACCTTCTATGTTGATTTATACAACCATGTGGCTGCTTCCATTAACGAGATATGGACTTGATCTATTGTACAGTTAATTTGGGGTCCTACAAGTTAAATGTATGGATTTGTTATTACTTCTTTTGCAATCCTTTAAAATTTATGCAGTCAACATTTTACTGACATATATCAGGGCAAGGCTGAAAATGCCACTTGAGGCAAAGAAAATATATTTCTAACTCCCCCTCTAAAACCATTGTGGGACGGAGGTCGATGCTCCTCCTTTGTCCGGGGGGGGGGGGGTGTGGGGTCCCTGAGGGACCTAGGCTCTATAGCATCGTTTGGAGCATTGCGCTATAACTGGATGACTGTTGTGAAAAGAGGAATATTTGATTTAGCTCAGAAAATGAAATCCAACCATTTACCTCTTGTAACTGATTGATACAACTTTAGTGCTATTCATGCAAAAAAATCACACACACACTGCTTGTAAGGAGAGCATTCCCAACGAAACTCATCAGAGTCATCACCATTATGCACATTTTGACATCCCCACCGACCACAGATCTACTTGCTGAAATTCTCAAAGTTCCTAACATTCCTTTTGGCTACCCATTGAAGCATTTATCAAATTGCTAGAATGCAACAAAGCTGAAATTTAATTGCCTCTTAGAATCAGTTTTTTTTTGTTGTGGTTTTCTAGTTTTTAAATATATATAAGGGGCCAGGAACACACAACAAACTTATCTTACAATAATAATTCATACCAAACTATTGGATCTGACAATTTTATTTAAGGAGACCAATCAATCAGAGATATTGTACCAAGAAAACCTTAGTCTAGGCTGAAAAAGCAGTGTGCTTAAAGTTTCGAAAGGACAGACTAAAATTGAGGTAGGATTGTAAAAAACAACAAGCCAACCTATCACAAAGATATAAACCTTCCGGGAAAAAGCAATTTCATATTTAATGCCAAAATTATTCAGATGAGATAGCTTTGCTAAAAACAAAACAAAATTTGCTTCAAAGTCAAAGCAAGCATGACATTATTGTGAAGGTAAGCCTGTCTACCCAAAGCTAGATTATATCACTAAATAACATAGATCTCAACTTCAATATTAATTAAAACTGTAGTTATTTTATTTATTTACAAGAAGAGGAGACATCCCCTGACCTGAACTTAGATTCAGACTACTGATGAAAACTTTCTTAGGTTAGCAAGAAACAGCATTTTGACATTTAAGGTCTCCTATGCTATATATGGGCACTGAATCTGAAATTTCAAAGAACTGCATTATAAAGCATTTCAAATTAGTAGTACTTGACAAGTAACAGTGTCAATCTATCACATTATCACTATCACACTACAAGTAAATTATATCTTAGGCACATAATTTGAAAGCATTTGTTCTTTGAACCTGTAATTTCAATTAAGCACCAACATTGGTAGTTTTGGGGTTATTAACAGTTCCACAAAATGAAAAAGATATAAAAATATTCTGCACTAATGTGCAATAAGTGCTCGTTTGACAACATTGCTATCACCTGTTTTGTTAAATAAAAACAATAAAAAAAAATTCTCTGTGTTCATACAAATTTGATTTTAATACAATTACATTTTAATTTGCATTAAAAAAAAGATTACAACCAAAGTTTCAAATAACTTTAATTGACTAGAAGAGAAACCAATTATCCTGCCAAATTGCCAATAAATCTAGCAAGACGTTTTCCTGTGCACAAGTTACACAATAAGAGAGGACACATTGAAACACAAAGACAACACTCTCTTCCCTATACAACATCAAAGTTCAGGAGCGGCGATCTATTCAAATGATTAATTGTCCCAATTGAATCAGCTGTGTTCACACCGTACTGAAACAATTAAACCCTCGAGAGCCCCAAACATAACAGATTAATGATGAGTTATGGCGTTCTCTAGAAACAAACCTAATAATATCGACCATGTTAATTGTAGTGCTGACCTCATAAACATGGAATGCAGTGCACTCTGGGAACATTCTTCAAAATGTCACGGCGGCATGGCTAAATTTACCAGAGAAGTGAAGTCTCAATCTATCCTTCAATGCATTCTAGGTATTTGCTTGAAGTCTTGTGACCATGGTTACAAAAGTATGACTATGAAGAATATACTTTGTGAAAACGGTGAAATGGAAAGCTGACGTATGTTGACTAAATATTTAGGTTTTGGGACAAAAATATATTGTTATATGTAGTTAATATGCTGAAACCAATGTAGATCAAATTCAAAATGTTGATAAAGTTTTATCAATTCCTGTAGTGTTTACATATGCATTGGAGACAGATACAGTAAGAGAGGAATGACTTTACTTGTAGAAAACAACAGACCAGTGCAAGTTTTAAGAGCTAGGTCAATCTGTACAAATAATTTGGTCTTAGTAACTGAGCTAACGTGAAATTAAGGATTCATCGGTATATTAAACAGAACTACCAAGTTTAGCAACCAGAGGTCTAAAGCATCACACAATTCAATGAACAAATATGATCTTTCAAATGAAATAGAAATTGTTTGTTGAGAGCAATCAGTGTTGGATTCCATCTTTTCATACCCTGTTGTTGATTGGAGTAGGATATTATAAACAGATTACTAGATTAGAGATGAAATTGTTTGTTTCCTTTTTTAATCACTAGGTCTAAATTCAGCTGCAGACATCATGAATAACTTGCTCTTTAAAGGTTCCTTTCACATCTTCCTTTTTTACTTTCTAATTACAAATAGAAATATTACAGTCTTAAATGCTGAATCAAAATTTCGAAAATGTTTGGAAATGTGCTATTGTGGGTTGACCATTAAGAGTATTTTGGTTGCTGAAAACCATTTTCAAGCCAACAAAAGGCAACATGCAATTTGGACAAATTAACAGCAAATTCCTTGATTCTGCTGACAGTTCTGTGGTCACAAAAAAAAGATGCTGGGTGCCCTAGGCTTAAGCCTAGACTACACAATGTACCTTATGTAGAAAGAAATTTGCCATCCAGAATGTCAATGCCTTGTTCATGTCAAATCTTTGAAGTACTCCTTAGATATAGTTTATGTGCAAAACCTAGGAATGATATAGTAGTATCCTTTAGAAGCAAATTCCTGTTTAGATAAGAATTACGTAACGCTCTGTAATCAGGAACCTAAAATTATGGCCAAACGAAGTATAACTAAACTGCACTGTCAGAAATAACATTCAATTGACTTTGTAGAGCAAATAAAATCTCTTTTCTACTCTGTCTACATTCTTTTCTAATCTGGAATATCGCAGCCCTCAACAGCAAAAATGCTGGCTTCAGACATACCCCTTAACCTTTTTAGAAACTTTTTGAGTTTCCCATGTAGCAAACACTTTGGCTTCTTTACTCTTTTAAGCAACCCTCGTAGTCATGGGAACTTGGGAAGTATTACAGGTACATAAAGTCAGATGCATTCATCACATGTATGTCAACTAACGAGCATGTCTTTGCTACAGTCTGATTTGATTTCAAAATAATTACTTGCTATGTTAAAACAGCTGGTTATACTAGGGTACCCTCATAATCTTGAGTAGAAGATGTTATATATG
This sequence comes from Apostichopus californicus, assembly GCA_020650975.1. NCBI lineage: Eukaryota > Metazoa > Echinodermata > Holothuroidea > Aspidochirotida > Stichopodidae > Apostichopus > Apostichopus californicus. Next base: position 7,461 of record JAIPMN010005717.1, read on the forward strand.
GGATTAACTTGACTTTTGATTCAATGTTTACTACATAGTTTATTTACTTTTGCTTGTAAAATACATGTGTCACATGTAATGTGTGCTATGTATTGTAATAGCTATGGTACTAATAGGGCTATATACAGTAGAAGTACTTCATCCAGTTGATATCAAGAATTTCTCAAAGTAACATGCATATAGATTGGGCCGTCTCCAATGTTTATCCACAAGGACGTAGATGGCATACAAGCATGGCAATGGATACACTAAATAACCATGGCAAACTACATTTAATTGGAGTAAGATGCATTATTGACAGACAGGTCTATTTAATTACTTTATACACAGAATTAATGGATAAATGATAAAGGAGATGAAGAGGTAAAAGAAAGACAGAGACTGAACACTTTATTAGTTGCACAGACAGCTTACAGTAGTTTACATGTAATGACCTCATACTTGAGAATAGCCTAAATATGATTATGAGGCTCACAAACTGTAATAGATTACTGAACTTTACCACTGGCCATTTATACATCTGAAACAACCTTTCTAAACATTTGCCAATCAAATAATGTTTTTGACGTACCATATGAAAACACCCTAAACAAAAAGACCCTGAAACATGTTATTAAGAACAAATATTGTAGGCCTATACTATATGGGGTGGAAATCCAACCATTAGTAACTATAGAAAATAAGGTCACTTCAGAAACCTATCGTAGCATCTGGATGTCCATTCATAATGTTACCAGAATTTGTTACCTCAAATTGAGACTAATATTCTAAAGTGGATGGCAGATGTGGAGTGGGAAAATAACAGAATGAAAACAATCTAAGAAATAAAGAGAAATGAAGAACAAGACTGATTTCTTCAAGTGGTACATTGTACGAAATGTAAGTACGAGCAAGACCTTCATTGGAGACAACCCAATACGGACCTTTGGTAATTTTTCTTGAAGCTGCCCAGATGATTTAAATGCTGACTAAGAAAATCTAACTTGGTCCAAGACTTTTAACTGAGCAACACCCAAACATTGTGCTTTTTGAGGATCATGTCCTATATCTCACTGACCCGATTCTTCCATTTGAAGATTCCTTACGCATTCAACCTTGATGGTCTGAGGAGACCTTGCTTGGTATTTATTCTGTAGTAAATAATCACACAATCATGACAAGGTGTTTTTGGTATAACTTTTAGCTCAATGACTATTTACTACTTGAAGTAGCATGGACACTTCGAATTTCGGACACCTAAGCCTTAAAACACCCCAAAACTATATCTTCTGGTATAAATCACCTGAAAATATACTTGATATGGTGGGAGAAGTGTGTCATATAACGATACACGGCCAAACTTTCTTTCCTGCAAACTGTTTTCACGTTGTATTCCAAGAAGATTCTTCGTGATTGTGGAACTGTTATTTCTTTGCTAGAGTATTGCGAATTTCGGATACACAGTCCCACAGTGTGGCGCTGGTGATAAAATTGGTGGCGCAGTTGCTCTTTCAGTAATTATAACAGACTTCATAGATCTCCGTCATTTTATTGACAAATATGTAAGTTTTTGTTTGCACACGGGTCATTTTGGAGAGAAAATAACTGTAGCTTCGTACTTTTTGGTGAAATTTGGCTCTTCCTGTAGGTTGTCATGGTGAAATCGTGCATTTCTTAGGGGTGTCCGAAATTCGCAGTGTTCCAAAATTTGCAATACTGACTATACCAAAATGGAGCGAAGACTTAATTAGGGATCGGTTAGTTTGTGTTTATAATGAAATGCATAATGGGGCTTTTGATTTAGATTTGACTAGGTATCCTTATATCTGCAGGGTCGTACTAATTAGCGTCAACAGGCCCATTTCACGACAACTCAAGACAACTCAAGACAACAAGTTTAAAATACCATCAAATACAATGGTTGTAATCAGAGTGTATCGGGAAACACGTTTAAAACTGACTGGAACCAGCGTGCATAGGTATTTTTCACGGGAAAAATGTTTTTTTCGTAAAAATAGTCAACTTTATCCGTCCGTAGAATTGGACGACGTGATGCTAGTGCGCTTGCGCAATGACATTGGACCGCACCATTACACAACCGGTAAGTGCAATTTTTAAGTCGAGAATGGTGCCCACACACTCGTGTCAATGTCTTTACAAGACGTCAAAAGTAAAAAGAGCAATGGTGTGGTCCGAAGTCATTGCGCAATAGCATCACGTCGTCCAATTCTACGGACGGAGAAAGTTGACTATTTTTACGTAAAAAAAACATTTTTTCCCCGGAAAAATATGTATGCACGATGGTTTCAGTCAGTTTTAAACTTGTTTCAAGATACACTCTGATTACAACCATTGTATTTGATAGTATTTTAAACTTGTTGTCTTGAGTTGTCGTGAAATCGGCCTGTTGACGCTAATTAGTATGACCGTATCTGCATGACAGGCTAGATTTCTCAAGACAAGACTTGTGGCCCTGCATTCTACAATGCACCAAAACTGCTACTGCAGCCTTGACATGGTATGGTAACAATAAACACCTATCTTACACTTACAATATACGGTGACACTTACGAGTTTGGTTGAAGGTGTGGTTCATAACTTCAAAACGAAACGCGGAAAGGGTTCCCCTAACTCGTTGTAGCAATTTCCTCAATACCTCAAATTTCCAAACAGAAGAAAAACCTTTTCTTAAGTTACACTTAAAATAATATTTCATTACGCACTCAATTCGTCGTACGCTAAAGTTTTAGCAATGCTGCAATTAATAAATAAGCCTATCGTCTATGGTTAAACCATAATACTAGTATTAGTACAGTGTGCACATGTGTTTAATCGATTCGACGCTATGACCCACACGGCCAACCGTATCGTGATGGCCTACCACATTATGAGTACTGGCTAGGCCTACACTCTCATTACAACACTCCGTCTAGCTGACGACTTAACAATACACGAGCCTATCGTAGTAATTTCATAGGCTTTCGCTACCTCAGTTGACTATCAAGGGAAAACGTAACTAGGCTAAGCCAACATATTTGCTCTCTGTGTTGCGCTCCTAGATTCACAAAAAAAAGCACAAATACCTGTTCGATACAATCTTCAGTCTCATTTGAGTTTTAAATAGACGCATGTCGTTCTAACTTTGCGAAAAACACACGTTGCTTTTGTTAACACGGAGCATGCAGATGGTACCTTTGTTAATGTTTTACTTGCAAGCGTATACAATTCAACGGATAATTCGCGCCACGATTGATTTCCTGTTACCTTTGCATCTGTTCCGGTTACTCCCTTGTGACCGAAACTCTTAACAACCATGTAGGAAAATAAAGCCCATGAACTTTTCTGTCGTATCAAGAACACCGTGTTTCTAAATCTGAAATATCCAACAGTATTATTTGATGCTGTGTAAAATTTACCAGATGTGTATATTTGAGCTTCATATTTGATTTGTTTTGACATGTGACAGTTACCCGCCTTGTCATTACTGGTGTACTGTCACTTCCGTACATTCTGAATACCGGTAGTATTATGAGCATCAAGCAGTAAACACCGTCACTTGCGCACCCAATGTACGTACACAGTGTACATACATGGTGTGCACGATAAGTATGGAATGAACGATAGATATGTGCTTATGATAATGATACACACAGTGCTAGTACTTAGCCCAATAGTACACACATAGTAAATCAAGTTTGATTAGCCAATTCCTCTAACCAAGAATTTTGTATGTTATTTTCGATATATTTTCATTGCAAATTTCTCTCTCTTCATCTCCCCCAAAATGTCTAAATCCGTCAAGAAACAAGTCGAGGAGTCGAAAGAAACGAAAAACCCACACCTTGAGTTGGTTGACCGTGGCATCTCTAAATTGATAGATATCCCAGGATTGTGTAAGTTGCGTATGCTACATCAAATAATTGTATATTTTATAGCAGTTAAGTTTGCATGGCTTTAACTAAGTAAGCTTCACGTCAACGATTTTGAACTGGATATGATTTACTAGGTTATGTCCTTAAAGTTCGTTTCGTTTATTTTGTTTTCCACACCTATTGTTACATATGTGTTAGACAGTCTAAATATAAAATGAATGTAGAGTACAGTATGTACAAACATGGTGTGAAGGATCGTATTTACTAAGAAACCCTTGGGGCTTGGCAAGAGCTTACTACCAGAATTAAATATATAACAGAAGAAATACGAATAGTCATTTAAGTTAGAAGCACTGATTGCAAGAACTCTTCCATAAGCTGACAAATACCCATGTCCCAGTTTTTGTTAATGGTGTCTCATCCAAAGTCATATCCTTTACAGTCTAGTAAGTTGCCTGTGCTTTCAAAGCCTTATAGATCTTGTAAATTTATTGCAAAATTCATAACTCCCTGTTATTTCAAGGTTACAGGTTTTATTGCAAGTTTGATGTTAACTTACAACACATTTCACTGTTATGCAGCAGTTTGTGTCTTATCGAGTGGCTGTAAGGTTATCTTTACCATAAACCCATCAATTATTTCTTTGTTTTACAACATCAGCTGGCAATTAATCAGCTTCTTTTTTAATATTTGATGATTGTCATAAAGCCATGATAATGTCATATGAGGCATATTAGAAGCTTAAACTCGAGACTTACTTTGTCAAGCAATTGTTCATGCTTTGTCACAGAATTAGGCCTAGTTATGTTTAAAAAGCTGACATGTATACAATATTGTCATATTGTCAGTGATAGAGTGTAAGTTTGACTGTCTGCATTTTTTGTAATAATGTAATGTACAAAAGATGTGTGAATACACAAATCAGTTTTAACAATGTTTTAGGCAATTGAATTGTAACAGAACAGCTTGAAGGCTAAAGATATGTTCCTCACACAATTTCTAACTAGACATGTATCATATTCATGTACAATTTCATGTTTTTCATCACTGGTAAGTGGTATGAACATTATATAGTAATCATTCATTGCAAGATACAGATATTGTGCCTCATAAAACATTACTTGACAAAACTTATCCAACCACAAAGAAAAAAGAACAACAATAACAAATATTTGAAACTACAAGAGATGAGATTTCCACTTTGCACAAGTTCCAAACCTGTGAGATAGTGATTGTCATTTTCCAGAAAAATCTCCACCAAATAGATTCAGTTATTATACATTGTTTTTGTTTCACATGTAACAGCTGTTCCTTATGAAAACTTCATGAACTTTCAAGTGTGTGGGCATAAGTCTTATATTGTGAAACACTGCGTATATTGGGAAAAACCCTAGAATGTAGGCCTAAAGCTTGGAAATAAATTTACAAAAGTTGTGCTTGTGGACATTGAAAAAGAAATTTATAAATAAAGTTATATACTTATCCATGACACAAGTTTGGTAGATCAATTGGAATAGTAAGACAATCATAGAAACTCTGCATAGCTGGGTCGCACTGGAACCAGGATGTGTGAAATGTTGAGGAACCATCCCTCGCCATATATTTCTCCCACCCTCCCCCTTCCATATAGAAAGGCGAAGTACACACATCCAGTTACATCAAGAATAGTTGATAATTTACAGGATTTCTGACCAATGTTTCTCACTCTTCCTTTACAGTTATGCTGGAGCATCTTGTTAGACTCACACTGAGTCATAACAAAATAGATGGTAAGTTGCTCAACTCTATTTCAATTGAAGGTAGAATGGTTCATACAAGTGATAATCTTTCAGGACAGAGACATAGCTTTTCCCCATTAGTAACACAAATAAAGTCTGAAACTTCTCTTTACAATAGACTGTCAGTCGATTGAAAGTTGTGTACTATAGTGTCAGGTTAACAGTAATATGAATTAAACCAAACAAGAACAGAAAAAAATAAACTAAGGATAAAATGTAAGGATTATTACCTGCAGGAAACAAGGTTATGAAATGTTGAGAGTTGTGAATCCTCTTGAGGCAGCTATAGGTTTAAGCTCTGTAGATCACATGTCTAGAAAATTATATTTGCCAAATGAAATGAATGGAGAGCCCTGATGAATGTACACTGCATTTGTAGATAAACAATAAAAATAATTAAACCACAGAGAGTAAAGTTAAGTGTAACAAAATGTGCACAACACTTACACATTCGCAGTGAACAGTGTCAGTAAAGGTAAGTAATTATATACTCAGTTACCTGTATGCAGCCAAGAGAGCTCTGTTGGACTTCTGTCCAGGTTGAAAGACAAGAGACACTTGTACTCCCTAACAAAGTGTGACATCTTAATATATATGACTGTCCAGCTGCACAATGTACATAACAATAGAAATACCAGCAATAGTTCTATAGGCATGAGCATGTAGATGGAATGTACAGTAAAGCTCTTTATAAAAGGTTAGCATGAGGTTAATACTAAAGGGAACACATAACTTGTACAATCAATATGTGTTGGTCTGTACAGACAGATGAATGGGTTTACAATGGAATGCAATTTAGAGAGGGTATAGTAACCACACTCTTGAGGTTACTTTCTGGGGGGGGGGGGGGGGGGGGGGGGGGGGGGGGGGGGGGGGGGGGGGGGGGGGGGGGGGGGGGGGGGGGGGGGGGGGGGGGGGGGGGGGGGGGGGGGGGGGGG
>JAIPMN010005717.1:14037-29460 GCA_020650975.1 Apostichopus californicus
CCCCCCCCCCTCAAATCAAAGTCACACAAACAACTGTCCTTCAAAACTTGTCACCCCCCCCCCCCCATCCTTCCCCAGATTAAAACCTCTTGTGCACGTCGCCCCTGATAGGTATAATAACAATTTGTGTATTTACTTGTAAACTTGTTACTGTATGTCTGAGATACTTGTAATATTTCTTGGCCTTTTGGTTCTTGATGTTCTCTACATGGAAACAATTGTAATAGTGCATTTACATACCATCATCAAAATCATATGACCAAAGTTATTAATACAAGAAAACTGGGACTGAGGATGGGACAAATTTGGGGAAATATAAATTATGTTTATTTGTATCCAGGTTCAATCCTGTGTTACCATTCTTAAAATTAACTCACATTAGTTGATGCAGTAAATTAGCAAGCTTTGTTTCTGCTTAATTAATGTACATAAATACTGAGTGTCTTTTTCATGTTTATTTTCAGTTTTGCCAGCACATATAATAGAATTGAAAAATCTGGAGACACTTAATTTATTCAACAACCACCTAGAAGAACTGCCTACCAACCTAAGCTCGATGTCAAAGCTTAGGCATTTAAATATTGGGTAAGACATTAATCAGAGCTTGAGGACTCACTTTGATTGACTCACTTGAGGACTCACAGTGAGTCTGGACTCACTTTACTCTTGACTCAGATTCCCTGGACTCGGACTTGGAGGGGATTGGACTAGGACCTGGACAACCACGACTGGCTTGGGCTCAGGATAGGTGGACTCGGCTACAGCCTTGGAAATAACTGACTGTTTTCTATGCCATGTTTGGAAGTAGAATAGCTGATGAACTGAAGAAGTTACAAAGTAGTGATCATATCAAAACTGTTGATACATCATTGTGCACTGTTAGCTTTGACTTTTATCTACATTATTGTTTAATGGAAAGATTACAGAATTGAAAGATGAGGAAAATTGTTGGACTTTGAAATGCAATAGAGTTTTACCAAGCCCATCTAGCTTTTCATGAGACAGGATTTTGAATTGTTCTCACTTTAACATCTTCATAACCTCTTCACTAACTGTGACAGTTAACTGATGATATTGAACATACAGTATGTCCCTGGACCCTGTTTAATGTGTTTAATAGTATGGTAAACAATTACAATTAATGATCATGTTTAATTTTGCATGGTGGGAAAGGGAAAAAGCTTCTGATGGAAATTGCAAATTTAAATTGCACGGCATTGTCTAAGGTAGAAATATTGAGCCAAATTTCTAGAATTTTTTTTTTTTGTCAAATTGAAAATACATCCTTTCCCCAGTGCTCCCCCTTTCCCCAGTCCCTAATCTCTTTATGAAAGGATAAAATGGGTTCTGGTTGAAGAGATTTACCTATTTCTGACTGAACTTTTCAAGCTTTTCTTAGTACTTTCCATGTGAGACTGAATTAGATGTTACACTGAGGTGTCTGCCGCGTGAATAGCAGTGCACATAAACTACAATGTTATGAAGGAAGGATATTCCTGCAAGACTAACCAAGCTTTATCAACTGTTTTAAAATTTAAAAACATGTGTTTTTACCTTTACTGAGTTTTGATTTCATCCTGCCACAGCATGAACCGGCTGTACAGTCTACCACGTGGGTTTGGTTCCTTTACGAAACTCGAAGTCTTGGATTTGACGTACAACAATCTGAACGAAAACAGTCTTCCGGGCAATTTTTTCTTTCTTGGTAAGTGTTTGCAATGTAATAATGAAACTGTTTGGTAAAAAGCCACTTAGCATATTTTCTCTGTGCAGAAAGGACTGATTTCATATCAAAAGTACCAATTTTGTGAAAACTAGACTTTTGCATTTTACATTGAAATTACTCATGAGCCGCACATTTGCCAGGGAAGTATGGCTCAGAGCACAGGATTTGTAATCTGAAATTCACTGGTTCAAATGCTGCTTAACTTAATGCTTTTGGTGGTGCTCTATCAAATGTTGTGATGTTGGCAATCATCTGACATCACAGAAAATCTTTTTGTTTTATCTCCTCCGTCTAGATTCTCTTCAAGCTCTCTATTTGAGTGACAATGACTTTGAAGTCTTGCCTGATGATATTTGCAAGTTGTCGAAACTGGAAATTGTAAGTAATTTGTATCTCTTCAATTTTCATTGCCACATACAGAAGATGAACTGGACTTATTTTTTTCTGATAATTTAAAGTCAGTGCTATATCGTAATACATCCAGGAAAACGATTAACACTGCTTTAGTATGAATTAATACTTTCCCCTAACCCTCCCAACCCCACCACCTGCCCCAATGCTGTCAAGAGACATTTTAAATTGTAGAAGGAAAGTGACATGTGACTAAATCTATAGGCATTTCAGTAGTGATTTAATTGTGGACTAGTTCAGAACTAGCTTTGCACATGAGCCTTAAACCCTAAACCAGCTGATGTGTTGGTAGAGGAAAAGTACTAAAATATTGCCCAAGAAAAACTTATACAGTTGCTTGAATAAGAACAGCTTCTTCCAGTATCGGTATTGGGGATGTATGTCGTATGGAGTTGTATGTCCTCCAAGTTAATGATGTGCTAACCCAGGATGAAATATGATCGAGCAAGTGATGCCTGCTTGAATGAAAGCCTCTGCTATTTGCTAGAATCGCATCACTTTTTCATTACAGCTAGCTGTTCGAGACAACGACCTGATCGGACTCCCTACCACGATTGGAGATTTAAACAAATTGAGGGAGTTACACATTCAAGGAAACAGAATGACTGTCTTACCACCGGAGTTGGGTAAAGATCCAAGCTTCAAATCTCATGACAAGATGCTAGGGGGTGGAGGTGGGGGTGGGTGAAGATTAATGTTACAGGTTAAAGTTTTTGCTTGAATTATTCCTTGAGCTAAAGCTTTTAAATTTGTTGTTGTCTAATGGAAGCTGATGGTTAGAAGTCAGTCGTAGACTGCTCGAATAGTGCTTCTTAATGTTCAAAACATAAATACAAATTTGTAAGTGTGCATCTATGACGTCACACCTGTTTTCTTCGAGTTAACTTTTGGTACAAAACATGTCAAATGATGTATTCTTGGAAAATGGTACACAGGAGTTGAATGTTAAAACTTAAATTCATCATGATGCTTAGAATATGTGCCACTTTTGTAAGCCAAAAATATCTTTTCCTCTCTGGACTATCGTTTATGTACCATCCTTTCCATCTTTTCTTCTGTACAAAATTTTAGTTCTAAATCAAGTAATATGTTCTATTTATCTTTTACAGGAAAGTTGGATTTGTACACTGGAAGAGCAATCTTAAAGGCAGAGAATAACCCCTGGGTCCCACCAATTGCAGATCAGTTTCAAGTTGGAGTGTCTCATGTATTTGACTTCATAAGATCTGAGACATATAAGTAGTGAGTAACTCTTGTATCCCATTAAGTAATCTTCAACAACAGTAGATGTATGTAGACAGGGATTTTGTCATGTCATTTTCAAAGGCAGACAGTTTTATGAGATGATTAATAGGAACCTGACCTGCATATTATTTCTTTTAAACTTGAAAAAATAAGAATCAATAGAACATCAGTGAACATCAATAGAACATCAGCTCAACTGACTATTGCAAAGTGACTTGTACCATCCATCATGTTGCATACACCATGTAAAAACGGAAAAATTCCGTAATTTCTGTTCGTACCAGTAACAGATATTAACACAATCTGAGATACTGCTGCTCATTACAACACTGTCCTCTTGTAAGTTCTGAAAGTTTGTAAGTATTCATGTAGGTGTACAGGGATAGATTCATCAGTAGGGGCACACCACATATATTTCTGTGGGGCTTGAGCCACTCAGAATAAAATGTGGCGATCTCAACTCTCCCCCCCCCATCCCCTCCCTGGCAGACACAATATTTAAAATAATCCGAGTGTACAGTACATAAATATATAACATGTATGTGCGATACAATATACACACAGTGGAAAATTCTTCAACATTGTTTCAAAAGTAGCACCATTTCGCATCTGAGCAACCTCCATTTAACCAACATTTCTCAAAAGGGAGGATTCACTCCTCCTCTTACACCCCTCTCCTAGATGATATAAGATCACCTCCCCATTTCTGTGGTCTATTTTGATAGACGATTTAATAGAAAACTGACATGGATATTATGAAATAAAAATCAAAGAAGATCAACCATTACGTCTGGACTGAATTGTATACCAGTAGCTTCATAGGAACGGTATGTGTCATGCTCACTCACTGAGATATCCAGTCTTAAGTTTTGCTTAATCCCTATGAACCATTTCTTTGATAAAGATGGATATGACTATCTATACATCTTCAATACTTTGTGAATAACAATTACACCTATACTACAGTTGTATCACTTGATATAACCCAGCACAAAGTTGCAAAGAAGAAAAACATGTTAAATCATGTTAAAAACATATTTTGAATAAATGATAAAGGAGTTAATTTGATTAATTTCTGACTGGGCTGGATAAAAAACTAGTACTGTAATCTCAGGATGATAAGTTGAATTAGATTCATATGAAATACAAGTGGCCTGAATGTGGGGCTAATCACAATAACCCCTCTAAAGAACACAATTCCAATTTTGTTTTCACATTATACGATGGAGATACTTACGTTGAACAAATCCCTCCTCCCTCCCTCACACATGCACACCCCCTCACCCCCCCCCCCTCAGAAAAACAACTAACTACTGGTTGTAGAATTTCTGTCAAGTTCAAGGTTTTAGTATTTTTGTCAAGTTAAAACCTAAAGAGTCTGCTTTAACTAAAACCTAGCTGTATCTATGTAGTAATGTTATTGTTGTGTGGGGCATATGATATGTTTTGGAAGCATATAATCTTTGAAAATGTCATGAGTAATTTACCTCCTGTCACACATGCTTTGACCTTTTTCGCTGTGGTAGTCTGGAGAGGTGGTGAGTTGAAACTTCTCTTGCATCGTAACAGTCTGTAACATCCATACATTTCAGAACAGTGGGGGTTTAATCTTTCTGTATCTTTTTTTATCGTCAGTTTGTACGGAAGGCACATGCAGGCAAACGCAGCTCCACCAGCCAAGTCAAGCAGTAAAGCTAAGAAGGCCAGCAGAAGAGAAATTTGGGGCAAGAAGTGAGACATCAAAGCAGCCTTTGAACTTGCCAAAGTCATAACAATTCTACTCAAATGTAGAATTTTTTTTTTTTAATTTATATTCTGAAACTAACTTATACGAACAACACCTGTGTGCCTCACTTGTAATAGATGTGACAGAAGTATACGATGGTAGAAATTAAACAACTCATGCAACAAAAAGTATCATTTTGAATAACTTTGGCCATCAAGTTACCCATTACATGTTGACCTCAGGTTTGAATCAGTGTACAGTCTATGGAGACCTATAAACCTTAAAGGTCATTAGTATTGCTGCCATACATAAGCATGCTAAAAAGATGCTAGAAAAAATCTATCAAAAGTCCTTTTCTAGAGGTTCTGTTCCTAGAACTGATTCTCAGACTGTCAGGTGGTTACATTGGACCATTAAAATCTCCCATCGATGGAAAGTGCTTTAGGGAATTGTAGCAAAACTCAGGCATTATAAGGTTAAACATAATCTGATCATTATTTGACTTACAAGCATAGTAGAGATAAACACTATGATAAACGTTAAAGTGAGCTAAAAGGAAAATTTTTGCATTCTCTCTTTTTTTTAACCTCAATCCGCTTACTCCCTTGTCCTCCTTAAGTATCATGTGTGGATACTGACATTGCGAGTTATTCAAAGTCTCCTTCTTCTTCTTGTTGACTTTAAGAGACAGAAATCAATTCTCCATTTTGAACTAACATAGGTCATGTTTTAAACTCCGTTTTGTGTTTGTTTAATGTTACAAAACTCAAAAGCTATAAATATAATGTAAAGAACAGATTTCAGGATCATTGTATGATACACCGCCAGCAAAATAATAGCAGTCATTACGAGGATAGTCCAGATGAAAACTCACTTTTGTAAGCCTCCTAGCGAGAGTTGCATTCAAATTCCTAAGTATCCCTTTCCGAGATAAAAACCTTTGAGATTGACATGTTTTGTACTAACCGGAAACATAACGCAAACAGTTGTGATGTCATTGATGCAAACTGATAAATATATTTTAGTTTTCTCCAGACTATCAAGTGAAATCATAAGCTTCCAGTAGGAGAGTCAGTGTATTAGTAAGAAATGGAAGAAGTTATTGGTTGCCGTGGTAACAATGTCAAAGAGTCGTTAACCGTAACTAGCACTTGCACTGTATCGCATTGTAGTATATTACTTAATATTTTATTGTTTGCAATACTATGTTAATGGTTAATGATTCATATAGAATGAATTATTTCCATTGTCTCCCCCTCCTCCACTAACCATTGTCACATATATTGCTCCTTACAATCCTTGCTGATGCCAGATTTTGTCAAGTTGTATTTCACAACACATGTTTATGAATCATAATAAGTCACAAAGACATTATGATTACAATCTAACGACAAAGTCAATATTTGACATGATTAAATGACCTTCATATTCTGTCTTTTTTTCCTTTGTCTTTTTTTCTACTAATTTTGTATCTTTTCTGTGCAATGTTTTACCTATTATCATTATTATCTTTTTCTACATAGTTATTGTATGACTAAGGCATCTTTGCTCTGTTACTAACTCACAATGCTTTAAAGTCCAATATCCTGGTACGTTATCATGACGGATAAACCAATATCCATCTTTGAGGACTAAATAATTTCTAAATCATATACTGCGAAGTGTTAGCCCATGATCCCTTGCTCACGATATTGTACGTCTTTTCCTAAAGTATGCCACATATGCATAGCATGAGCAAACGATTTTGGTGAAGACCAAAACATTGACTGCCCTGGTGTTATGATGAAACTAGAAGCTATATCATTTCGATTAACTTTTTTAAAACTGCAACAAAGTTGCCAATATGCAACTATAGGCAGTCTGCTTAAAGATATGATTTACGCTGGAGGTATGGATATTGGTTAATGGTGATGTAACGTATATTTGGACCCTTAATGTAAAACATTAAGAGAAATACAAATACATTGTAGGTAATTTATAGTTATGAACTTTCTAGTGTAGCGTTTATATTTATCTATTTTTAGAGTAGTGCCAAATTTGAGAAGAGAGATTAAGGTCCTGTCAGGCTTGAATCTTTCCTTGTGACATATGTAATATTTACGTCAAGACACCGAACCTATTCTCTCATAGTAAGGCTTTTGTAATTTAATTAAATTTTTGCTGTGTGGCAATCCAGTTTCTAATAGCCAAGTCTTTAAAAAAATCAGCTTGCAATCATTTTGATCAAGGAAAGAATGCATGAAATGGAATTGTGTTGTTTGTGAGTGAGTGATGAATTTCCTCACCAACAAATTCAAATATGAATTATGTGAAATTTGGGTCATCAGACTAAACTAGCGATCCTTCAAGTCAAATAAGGAAGTGAAAGCCAAAAATTTGAGGGAAAAAATCCCCATATTGTGTTTACAGGTAATACTTGAAAGTGTCTGGATAATGAAAATCAAAAAGAAACATTTCCTGATTGCCCATTGTCCTTCACTTGGTGACAAGCTCTCAGAGTGTGTCTTAGTTAAGTCAATCATAATCTTAATTATGAGTCATGTTTTGTAGGTTAAAAGCACAAAGCTGCTTTCAACATAAATACTAACTCTAGGCCAAAGAAAAAAAAATTATTAGTTAAAGACAGTTAACAATAACTTTGATCTATGAAGGCAACAATTTAAACCCACATTAGTTTTTGATCACTTACCCTTTCATGGATAATAAGAAACAAAACGACTGGAAATATGGTGTTGCACACAGATCATTACTTTAATTCATTATTGAGGTGAGACAAAACTTTATAGGGAATATATGCATAGATGACTTTGACACTGTAATGTACAGTATTAAATTTTAGCAAAGTTCACTTGCAGTTCGTATTCCATATTTTCATGACGTAAAACAATTTGGGTACAGCTACAAGATGCCAAGACCCTGCAAATCTTGAGTTTGGGTTTAGACAAATCTGTCAGTCGTCACTTCCAGGTTATAGCAGTATCATTGTCACATTAAGGAGTTTCGTAATTGTGTCAAGTGTGCCAGTAGCTCTGTGGTCAGTGCTGCCCTTAGTAACTGATATAAGCATCTTTTGCTTACTTCCTTAACTAGTTTTGGCTGGGGGGGGGGGGGTATCTTGAGATGATCAGTATCCATGTAAGATAGTATGATTGATATTTAGGCATACATGCACTACATATATGGTTGCCTAATGTTAAATTCCACATTCAGCTATCTTTGAAACATTGTACTAGTTGGTTGCTTATCTATGTGCTCAATTTATCCTAAGCTCTCTCTCTCTCATGTCAAATTTACAGAAATGTGCATGAAACTACCAAAACTAATCTTTAATTTCCAAAGCTTAACAAATAGGTGACTACAAATCTGGTGCTAATTATGATTTCATAGTTTGATCAACAATATTTGCATTTGGTAGCCTCAGCATTGTACAAACATTATTTGTATGCATTTACATATCATAGTAATAAATAATATTGTTATTAATACAAAAAGGCTATAACAAGAAGTATCTCCTTGTCACTGTGTCTTCTTTATTCATTCCTATTTGCCCCAAAGTTTAGTGTACTAATTAAAAGATAGTTTCCTGGCAGTTTTTATCTCCAAATGTTTCCAGACAATGAGGACCAGAATAACAGATGTTCGTTTAGAAGGAAATGTTCCTTTCAGCACATTAACAATTTAAGTGAGTTGTAACTCAAACTGTTCATAACTTCCGATACAAGTCAAAATTTTCAGAAATATCTATAATAAGGGAATACGATTTTCAAGACATCAAAGAGGAACTTGAATCAATTATGGAAGACTAAAATATTACAGAAAGAAACATAAATGGAGTGACTGATAACAGCAAGGTATATTGTATTTGATCCAAAGCTCGGGCATTAATTTAAGTCTGAAATCAGAAATTGCTTTAAGAATGAGGGAAGGGAAAGCGAGGGAGTGGTGATTAAAGCGTTTGTTTGCTTTATTTACATCAAAATTTACGTTTCATTCTTGGATACAGGTCTCCTGTGCATGGCACGGATGCCTGTCTGTAGACAGTTCTCTTAAATGACCTTCATGCCTCAGGTCAAACATGAATTTGACCCTGTTAAATACTATGCATGATTCTCTCATTGAGAATTGAGCATGTTAATTTTGAAGCAGCTTATTGAACTTGGGAGTGAAAGTATCATTTAAACTAGGATAGTATTCAACTAAACTAGGTTGAGCTTTACTCTTTCCACCAACTAAACAATAATAATTATGTAACTAAGAGTCTTTCAGTCCATTTCCAAAGAATACTATTGCCAAGGCCACAACTAACTGCTTCTAGTATTAACCAGATATAAAATTTGTTAAATGGGAATCGTAAATGTTCCATCGAAATGTGAATGATGCTTGACCAATCAAGGATTGGATTTTAGAATCACAAGTCTTACAAATCAACCCCAGAAGCTGCTTCACAGCAAAACTCAATTTGAATGCTAATGTTTCACTTTGCGATGCCATTTGTCGATGCAACTTGTATTTTCTTTTTCCTGCTCATGTGTCTATTTTAAAATAAGCAAACCTCAAACATTTCTAAACACTTGGTTTTGCTTTATCAAAAAAGCAAATTTTGAATTATAAATTAACTTGCCAATTATTTACCTGACCTCACCCCCTCCCCTCTCTCCAAAAACTCTTAACATTAAACAATGGCAATCATGTGGTGTACTTATTAAGTAGATATAGACCTTAAGGTCAAATGGTTCACTATCATATTAAAGTGATCAATAAATATGCTATGAATCGTGCAAGCTTCATATCGCTGTAAAATAATGGTCAATAGCGGAACAATTTCTTGTAAGTATGACCACCTTTAACTTCTGAAATACTGTAATGAGAGAATGCTAGGTACTAAAATACCTTAATGAGAAAAATACAATCAAATACGCAGAACAGATAAATTTTCAGTGATTCAGTAATTCCATATTTCTATTACACACACAATTATTATTCATATTAGCAAAATATACCAACAGCTTTTGCACTTTCAAATGGGGATTCTTGTTCATACTTCTACTGAAGTAGAAAATAAGAGAAATATAAATGAACTATATTTCAAAAGTAGCATGCAAGTTGCTGATCTATAGAGGAAAGTTCCATGCTCTGAAAATCTAATTTATCATGCACTTCACATGATTATCACGTAACATAACATCATTATATCCCAAAATGTTAGCATCCTGCAATTGTAAGATGCATTGAGAACTATTTTGTAGAGGTTTTACCTCTACAAATAAATTCCACATGCTGTGGTGGAATAAGTGAAAATTGAGTTTGACCATGGCTGACTAACTTAAGTCTTTTCTGGCAATTGTTTGAAAAGTTTGTTTCAAGAATGCTTCATCACCATGTCAGAAGTGTAAGTGTAAGAGATGACTGTAAATAATAATAGGTACAGGCTACAGCATGTCAAATTCTCAAAGCATAGACTTTGAATGTCATGTCCTTGCTTGTCTACACAATGTTAGCATTATTTTTCCAAAGATAAGAACTGACGTTTCTTAACTGACATTCTCACGAGACATTTCCACGTTCATCCAAGGCTTCACACACTGTGAATGATAACAAGAAACAAAATCTAAACCAGGACTGTGGTTTACCAAAAGCCTTTTTCCTTGGACAACCTATGCTATGTTTCATGACTTTCTGAACAGTAAAGTTAGTCCAAAATGCAGACTTGTATTACGACTACAACAGCATGAACTGTACCAGCACATGTAGAATTCCCGTTGGTACAAGTACACTATCACGACTACGAGGCTCTTGGTGTGGGTCCGAGTACAAGTAGTTAGGTTTGCACTGCACTACAGTGTATACTAAATTAAACTTTACCTCGAGAACAAGAACGAGTGCAAATCCATACGGGTGAGTACAACATACCTTTATGCCAGAATATGAGTACAAGCATGGATTCACTACAAGTGTGCCAGAATGATACATATATGTATATAGAGATTTAGGAGAATGAAATTAATTTCCCAATATTGCATGGCTTCCAATCAACATAACGTGCCAGCATTAAACCTGAGAGGGGTTTTTCACACAGTAGCGAAGAATATATTTGTCAGTGCTTGCCACACTGCTTGCCACTGGCTAATCCTTGTATAATGACTTAACATAATTCTAACTATTTACTGTACTCTTTCACTTCTCTTAAAACAGAGAATCAACGAGCCTCAGAAATATATATCTCCAATCCTCTGATGTAAAATATTTGGCTGAAAAGCTTAAAAGACCATGCACATACTTACATTTGTTTAAAGCTGTAAGATATGCTAGATATACAGCAGCAAGCATATAATGTTAGCATAACAACATTGCCATATACTTAAAATGAGAAATTTCAAATGTCACAGTGCATGAGATACTGGTTCAAGTATGCCTTTACATGAAACACAACATAAAAAATTAAAATCCAACATTCTTGACTGTTTGAAACCCCAACCACTCAACCCCAAGTTTAGTTTCTATTGCTTTTAGATACATTAAAAATTCCTTCCTTGATATCACATAGGGTTACAGTAGTATCCCCTAAAAAACACAGCCTACACAGGATGTATACTGTGAGACAACCATGCATTGTGGTTATGTGAGAGAGACAAAATTTGGTCAATCACTTTGATATAAATTATGTAAACCTATGTCTACTGTACATCAGCGAAGTTGTGTCTCTCCCTTTGACTCTTGTCACACATTACAGAGAATGGAACACCTTTTTTTTTCTGAATTGACTTCTCAACCAAAATAAATATATATTTTTGTCTTTAACTGCACACACACACATAATTACAAACAGGCTTGAACACATCATTTCTTTTCTTTGTTCATGTTCTTGAACATTGTAAACGCAGCACCCAAAGTTATAGCTCCGACCACCACGCTCTGTGCCATGACCCTTAACCTCATCAAATAAATAGACGTTGACATCTGACCCCTCCTCTTGTATGCATATGCCCCGTATCCGACTGCTCCAAAGAAACCGAGCATACCTGCAAAGACATACATCAAGAAGTGGGAAATATTGTTGAAGGATGGCCAAACATGGACAATAAAGGCCAAATTTATTAAGCTATGATGTCCCATGAGGATTTCAAGAACCAATAGTTGAATAAATTACAAAAACAAATGTAAGTCATCAACATGAAGACCACCTTGTGCCTGTTAATTGTTAGTAAATCTCTGTTTCCCTCTACCCCTTAATGTGGGATATGCATTTTAATCAGAGTATCTCTTGGAGGAATAGCCCCTGGCTCTCTACTCAACCCGCCCCATCCCATCAACCCACTACCTAAAACTGACCTACTGTAAGATACAAACGATAAAACTTTTTAATTAATTTACATTTCTGCACAAACTATTAGAAGATGTAATGCAGGTTTTGTAGACAAGTTAAGCATTTTTATTTTTTTCATGAAAAAAACAAACAAAATACTACCAAAGTATTCAGTCAAGGAGTGTTAATTTCAATAATTTGTATTTTAGTTTTGAACTAGGACCAAACGGGCAGTACAGACATCAATTATGTCACCAACAGAGATGGTAATGTGTACAATTTGAAATGCTATCATCAACTTATGTTCTGCAAAACATAATTTTTACCTAAAGGTACAAAAGGCTCTTCTAGTGTCTTTCTCTTCAGCTTTGCAGCAGAAGACTCTGTCGGTGCATCTTCATACTCTATCACTGGGATTCTTGACATTTCTGAAATTTGGCAGACCTTTTCCACAGTAAATTAGTAATTGCCCAATTGTCTGACTTTCTGAAAATGAGAAGAAAATGTTTAATTCCTAACAGCACTCAGGTTAGGTTACTTGAGAAACCGTGGGTGATACCATGTCCAAACGTTAGACATTAGACTTGATAGGGTAAGGTGACCAGACGTCCCCGATTTTCGGGGACAGTCCCCGATTACAGTGCTGTCCCCGATGAACAAGTGTCCCCGAAAATGTCCCCGATTCGTCAAAATGTTCAGGAATTTCGCAAATATCCCACATTATTAGTTAAATAATTGTAAAAACATAATTTAGTCAAGTGTGCAGTCGCAGAACGGAACACGAATTTGTGACACAAGCAACTCACAAGCTCTCAAAGAACCACGTAAATTATGTGAATTTCATCTGAGAAAAAGCTACATTTTTGAAAATAAAATTGATTTAAAAAGTGCTTCTAAGTATCACCATTTTACAACTAAGCACCTTAGGCACTTGAAAATTTTCCAATGGGGGAGGGGGACACCCCTTCCCCTTAGACCCCTCCCCCATATCAGTCACGCAATAAATGTCCCTGATTCCAGTCAGGAAAATATGGTCACCTTAAGATAGGGCCTTTAACTAACGTAAGGACTAACTTATTAGGTCAATGGAAAGAAAACTAGGACTACAGTACAGGTTTGGTGTAAATAGGCCTAACCAACGTTACAACTAGTACTAGCCTAGTAGTAGTAGGCCTAGGCTAGGTAGTAAAATTAAGTAGACTTATAGTAGTTATACATGATGACCTATCAATGAATATCTTCTTCTTGTAATTCTGCTTTACAATGTATGTGTCATTCTTTGAAAAATTTGACTTGCCTTTACCCTCTTCTGGATTCTAGATAGTAATGTTCATCTAAGCTAATCATGAATCTCCATATAAGTCTAACTTGTTAAACTCAATGCTTTATATAACGTGCTTACTGTTACTCTTACCTGACTCGCCATAGGTGTTTCGTGAATTTGCACGTAGTCTACATATCGTTCTACGAATATTATAATATAATTTGAGACGACGATGGTTCCTATATAGCAGTTCCGCGAAAGAGGCCGGTAACGACCAATAAACTAACTGCTAAAACGACACAACCACATGCTAATTGCGCAATATGAGGTCAACGTCACAGAAGAATGTTTGCGTCATTGATTTTCATTGTGTAATGCTGCTGCAACCATGAGGAAAGGATTTGCAGTATAAAATGACAGGAAGGAACCCGTGAGATTAAACGGCGATCAAAGGAACCAAGTGGAGGGGATCCCAAGGGATGGATACCGAGGTAGATGTTGAGATGGGAGATGCTGAGACGATATTTAACGTGATTGCATTGAAATGAAAGTTGTTCGAATTCTTCAATTTTAAGGTCCATATTGTGTCTATCTGATATTTTTAGCACACCACCCTTATTTACATTCATTTTTCAGCGACTTGCCATTGATGAAAGAGATACTACTGTGATATAATTTATACACGGCAAACCCTAATTAACGAGTAAATAACCAATTTTGTTGGTCCAAACAATTATGCATGCACACCACACCCTTCTTATTCATACTTTAAAATTGCAACCAATCAAATAATCTCTATGACGTGACGTCGGGCAATAACAAGCCGTTTGTTTCGCTCATTTTATACGTACATTGGTGTGATAGGCCCATACTACACTAGATGTAACTGAGCCGCCCGTTTTAGCAATTTCCTTAACACGTAATGATAAATGCCAATAAAAACATCCAAATAGAAGAAAAATAAGCTCTTAAATGTATGCTGTATTAGCCCCAAATGTGCTAGATATTCAAATATGGTCACCTTTAGTCCAAATTCTGAAACCGTTTCTATTACAAAGTTCGAGGAAACTTCCTCATTGAGACATGAGTCATCTTGTGTGTTCCTTAAAAATGGCCTCCAGGAAAGTACTTTTTGAAAACTTATAGCGTGCTATAATTTGGGACCTATACTGACTACCTTTAATAGACTTATCCGCAAATATTCATTAAGCGTTTGAATCTTCGAATCTTCGATTACACGAACGAGTGAGCTAGCCTAATGCGATCAAATGATAGGTACATTATTTGCACCCCGTGGTACATATACTATTAGTATAAGTGTACTATAACGAGTAACGTTAGTTGGTGCATTAGACGCTTGTGAAACGAATCAAGCATGTAAGTCATATAAATATGTATGTATTGTATGTATGTATTTTAGATCCTCCTGCAAGCAGGAACTCGCGAAGAAGCCTCATTGGCTTATCAAAGCCGCAAGCTGACCGAAGTCAGTCTCTTAGATTCATATTTAACGTCCATGATTATGAATTGTCAATTGTCAACAACACTGTAACTTGACGATATACATTAATCTTGGAGTGACTCGAACTCGGGACCTTATGGTTGAAAGGCACCGGCGTTAATCACTGAGCTAACACTCCACAATATAATAAATAACTCCCAATAGAAAAAAAAACTCACAATATAATAAATAATAGACTAGACTTGGCAAGGGCGTAGGAACCGGTGGGGCTGGGGGGCGCCAGCCC